>JAXLNO010000689.1:0-17500 GCA_038087875.1 Malacoraja senta
GCTCAACTGAAATATAGGCACCTCCGAATTACACTTCTGCTTCTCAAATTGTATATTAAAATATATCATATTATGGTCACTATCTCCTAATGGCTCCTTTACCACGAGTTCCCTAATCAAATTGGTTCATTGCACAACACTAAATCGCACACCAGTGAGCAACGATTCGCTGACATTTGAGCTGCCCCCTGATTTCGCCTTGTAGAAGGTGATTGCATTCAAGCCCCGCCAGTTGCCGAACATCCGTCTCATCCTCCAGCTTCAGGTTCATTATGGAAGATTCAAACAAGGGGTCATGACTTGAGAATAAAGGGACATAAGTTTAGGGGTAACATTAGGGGGAACTTCTTTACTCTGAGAATGGTAGCTGTGTGGAATGAGCTTCCAGTGGAAGTGGTGGAGGCAGTTTCGATGTTATCCTTTAAAAATAAATTGGATGGGTATATGGACGGGAAAGGAATGGAGGGTTATGGTCTGAGTGCAGGAAGATGGGACTAGGTGGAAGTAATAACATTAAAAAAAAATTAAAATTAAAAAAAAAGTGTTCGGCACGGACTTGAAGGGCCGAGATGGCCTGTTTGCGTTCTATATGGTTATATGGTTATTGGAGCAGAAGTCCATTTTTGGCCTTTTTGATGACCTTACCAAGATCGTATCTTGACTTCTTGATGGCTTTCTGTGTAATCTGTGTTGATCCTCTGTGTGAATTACATGCTCTGCACGTCTGCTTTAACTTCGGCCCTCTCGTTTTAAACTCTGTCCACAAGCACCTGATATCTCCATCCTTTTCTCCATCCTTTTCTCCAGCAATTTCTCAATTACATTTTATGGTGGCGCATTATTTTGTCTTTTGACTATTAATGTTTGTTTTTTGTATATTCTGAATTATATTGTTGCCGTTTGTTATGGTGTATGCAGAGTACTACGTTTACATATCTGTGTTTCTGCTGTAAAAAAATATGTTTTGGAACATAGGACAATAAAACACCTTTGGCTCATCTCTTTGGACTAGTTTCTGCCCGACGACAGCTAATATGCCCTAATCCAGGTATCATCGATGGGAATCTCGTTTGCACCCACTCCAGAGCCTCCATATCCTTCCAGAAACGGCAGATCAGTCCAAATGTGGCCTGACAAAGCCACATCGCGACGTCCTGACATTAATATTCAATGCTTCGACCAATGAAGGCGCGTATATCAGATCTCATTATTATCTCTTATCTGTTGCCAGTTTCAGGGAGAAATGTTATGATATGTGTAATGTGCCTTTAACGACTTCATAATGTCTACGCATGCGCGGGGGTTCCAGGCATTCGTAGGAGTTTTACTTACTGAAATAGCTTGTCCTTGAATATGGTGTCAGCGGTGGTGCCTTAAAGAATCATTTTCTGCCACAACCTGAACGTCCCGGCTGTAATAGGTAGCAGCTAAGGACTAGTGAAACTGTCAAGCGCCAAACGATTGGTGTGTGAGCAGAATTTAAGGCACGGAGAATATTAAAACATCCGGAAAATGACAAGGCTACCCGAAGGATTGGGCAGATGGCCGCTCTGCAGCAAGCCGAATCGAGTGCGGACGAGGAGATGGGCGACCAGCTACTTACGCAGACGGCCACCAGTAGCACTCCGCAGCACGCTGCCGGTCTGCCTCCCGTGAGCGGTATACGACACAATACCCGCACAAGCAAAGCAAGCGGTCGAAACCTAAGAAAAGTCAAGGCAAGCAGAATCAAGAAGCGAAAGCGTGCATGTATGATGTCAAGGAGCATGCAATGGACAAACAGCAATGTCCAGCCTACGGACAGACGTGTAGGGCATGTGGCAGTCGCAACTACTTTGCCAAAGTGTGCAGACAGAAGAAAGTGCACAAAGTGGACGACCAGGCCGGAGGTAACACGAGAATTTAGTTCATTGATCGTATCACGCTCACAATTCGACGAGAGAGGGACTCATAAACATTAGACATACAGTACTTCCAAACATCGTTCCGGATCTCTCTCACTCGCTGGATTATTTGGATGTACTCGTCGGCGAGGCTGTGGCTGAGTTGAAGGTCTTGAAAGGGAGGAGGACTCTGGAGTGCCCTGGACCACTCACCCGACTCCGGCGACGAGGATGTCGCTCACCACTTCCGAGCATATTCCTGGCAAACGTGCGTTCTCTCAATACAAAAAGTACACGAACTGCAACTCCTGCGCCGGAAAAACAAGGACTTCTCTCGAGCCGCTGCACGGTGCTTCACCGAGACGTGGCTGTGTGAATCGACCCCGGACAGCGCGCTGCAACTGGCTGGCTTCCAACTTCACAGAGCGGAGCGCGGAGTGGAGACAGCGGGGAAATCAAGAAGCGGTGGAATATGCTTCTACACCAACCAGGACTGGTGCAGCGACATCACGGTACTGTCAACTTTCTGCTCTCCCAAGCTAGAATCCTTCTTTATAAACTGCAAACCATTCTAGTCTCAGAGGGAATTTAACTCCTTTATTCTCGCTGTAGTTGATATTACCCCCAAAGCCTGCGTACGTGAGGCGCAAATGCAACTCGCTGACCAAGTAATGAGGGCAGAGAGTGACTTCCCGGACTCCGTGATCATAGTTTGGGGGAGCTTTAACAAAGCTAACCTCAGCCCTGACCTTCCAAAGTACAGACTTCAGGTTACCTGCCCCACCACAGGGGAGAGAAAACTCGATCATTGTCATACGTCAATCAAGAAAGCACATCGCTCTGTTTCCCGGGCGGGTCTGGGTCTTTCTGATCATTGCCTAGTTTTTCTTATTCCGACCTACAGGCAAAAACTTAAATCTGCTAAGCCGGTGGTCAGAACAAGGAGAAGGTTGACAAGCGAGGGCATTGAGAACCTACAATCCTGGTGGATTGCACGGATTGGAATGTGTTCCGGGAAGCAACCACAAGCCTCGATGTTTATACGGACATTGTATCATCATATGTCAGTTTTTGCGAGGACAGTTCCATTCCAACTAAGACCCGGACCTGGTCCAACAACAAACCCTGGTTTACTGCGGCACTCAGACAGCTCCGAGAGTCTAAAGAGGAGGCCTACAGGAGCGGGGATGCAGACCTCTACAGGCAGGCCAAATACAAGCTGAGTAGAGGGATCAGAGCTGCCAAGGAAAGGTAGTCTGAGAAGTTGAGGAGCAAATTCTCAGCTCGTGACACTGGAAGGGCTTGCAAGAAATCACCAGCTACAAGAGGAAATCCCCCCGCTCTTTGATCAATCGTCAGCCGACCAGCGACCTGAATGAGTTCTACTGCAGGTTTGACAAGCGGAAACGTAACCCTGGTACCCCTCCCCCTCAACAACAAACACAGCCATACCCCAGTCTGCAAAGACTAGGCCGTTCTACAGCCATTCCTCCCCAATCCTCCCACTTCACACATACTTAAAGCAAGACTCCAGTCTGAAAAGACTGGAACCTTTTCCGCCCCAACCAACAGTTCACACCCACTCACAGACTGACCTCAGTATGCAACGACTGGGCCCACTCCCACTCCCACACCCACTCCTCCCCATTCACTGCTTCACACCTACTTAAAGCAAGTCTCCAGTCTGAAAAGACGGGATCCGTTCCCACCCACACCTATTTACCCACACCCTCCGTGCTGAACAATATCACTTCTCCATCATCAATAATAAAAATAGAAGAGGTGGAGAGGCTTTTCAGAAGACAGAAAAGTCGGAAATCTCCAGGACCGGGCAGTGTTTCCCCCTCTACTCTCAAGCTCTGTGCTGAACAACTGGCATCGGTCTGAACAGACATATTAACCAGTCCTTGCAAACCTGTACTGCCCCTGCCTGCTTCAAAGTCTCCACTATTATCCATATACTCTAAAATGCAAGAATTACTGGTCTTAATGACTACAGGCCTGTCGCACTGACCTCTGTAGTCATGAAGACCCTTGACAGGCTTGTGCTGGCCAAGCTGAAAAATATCACGAACCCCGTGATGGACCCTATGCAGTTTGCATATCGTTCCAATAGACATGTGGCAGACAACATGGGCCTGAACTTCATAGTTCAGCACCTAGACTGTCACGGGACATAGGCGAGGATTTTTTAAAATGATTTTAGCTCTGCATTCAACACCATTGTGCCAGAGCTACTACACTCCAAACGTTCCGAGCTGACTGTGCCTGAACCTCTCTGTACGTGGATCACCAGCATCTTTTGACAGAAAGGAAGCAGCATGTGAGGTATGGAAAGCACATCTCGGACCCGCAAAACCCTCAGCATAGGATAACCGTAAGGCTGCGTACACTCTCCTTTCCTAAACTCTCTCTACACCAATGACTGCACCTCCACTGACTCCTCTGTCAAGCTTCTCAAGTTTGCGGACGCCACAACCCTCATTGGACTGATCCAGGATGTGGAGAAATAGGCCTACGGACAGGAAGTGTCACAGCTGGCGTCCTGGTCCAATCGCAACAACCTGGAGCTCATGCTCGTAAGACAGTGGAATTGATTGTAGACTCTAGGAGAGCTCCCCTCCCCTCACCCCACTCACCATCAACAACACCACAGTCACATCTGTGGAGTATCTTAAGTTCCTGGGAACCATGATCTCCAAGGACCTTAACTGGGGGCAATGATATTCGAATTCTATACGGCCATCGTAGAGTCTGTCCTCACCTTCTCCATCATAGTCCGGTTTGGCTCAGCCACTAAGCACGACACCCGGAGGCTGCAGCCAATCGTCCGATCAGCTGAGAAGGTTATTGGCTGCAACCTTCCCTCCATTGACGAACTGTACACTGCAAGGGCCAGGAAACGAGCGGGTAAGATCATCTCTGACCCCTCTCGCCCTGGCCACAAGCTCTTTGATTCAATTAACTCTGGATGGCGATTCCGGACTGTCAAAGCTGCCACAGCCAGACATAAAAACAGTGTTTTTTCCACTATTAGGAGCTCTACTCAATAGCCAAAAGTTTGTAGCCTCCTTTTGCTCTGGTATTTTGTTTGGTTCACATGTTTGATCAATGGTGTATTATTATTAATGTTTAGTGTTTTATTTGTCATTCGTAACTGTCACTGTATGTCATGTTGTCACTTGTGAGCGGAGCACCAAGGCAAATTATTTGTATATGAATACTTGGCAAATAAACGTGTTCATTCATTCATTACTGCAAACAATTAACACGGTGCGGCCTAGAGATGATATCTACGCATCGATGCTTGTCAATGGGAAGTAGGTCGACGTCCAAATGGACAGCGGAGCGAGCGTGAACATCTTGCCACGCAGATATTTACACGGCGTAGACCACACATTAGCCCCATGTCAAAAGAAGCTCATGTTGTGGAATAAGACTAAATTGGACGCGGAAAGAGTTTGCCGGGTTATGCTGCTCAACCCCAAGTTAAACCGCAAGTATTCTGTGGAATTCATTATAGATATATAGATACATAGAAAATAGGTGCAGGAGTAGGCCATTCGGCCCTTCGAGCCTGCACCGCCATTCAATATGATCATGGCTGATCATACAACTCAGTATCCCGTACCTGCCTTCTCTCCATACCCCCTGATCCCTTTAGCCACAAGGGCCACATCTAACTCCCTCTTAAATATAGCCAATGAACTGGCCTCAACTACCCTCTGTGGCAGAGAGTTCCAGAGATTCACCACTCTCTGTGTGAAAAAGTTTCTCCTCATCTCGGTCTTAAAGGATTTCCCCCTTATCCTTAAGCTGTGACCCCTTGTCCTGGACTTCCCCAACATCGGGAACAATCTTCCTGCATCTAGCCTGTCCAACCCCATAAGAATTTTGTACGTTTCTATAAGATCCCCTCTCAATCTCCTAAATTCTAGCGAGTATAAACCAAGTCTATCCAGTCTTTCTTCATATGAAAGTCCTGACATCCCAGGAATCAGTCTGCAGAACCTTCTCTGCACTTCCTCTATGGCTATAATGTCCTTCCTCAGATTTGGAGACCAAAACTGGACGCAATACCCCAGGTGTGGTCTCACCAAGACCCTGTACAACTGCAGTAGAACCTCCCTGCTCCTATACTCAAATCCTCTTGCTATGAAGGCCAACATACCATTCGCTTTCTTCACTGCCTGTTGCACCTGCATGCCTACTTTCAATGACTGGTGTACCATGACACCCAGGTCTCGCTGCATCTCCCCATTTCCTAATCGGCCACCATTTAGATAATAGTCTGCCTTCCCGTTTTTGCCACCAAAGTGGATAACCTCACATTTATCCACATTATACTGCATCTGCCAAACATTTGCCCACTGACCCAGCCTATCCAAGTCACCTTGCAGTCTCCTAGCATCCTCCTCACAGCTAACACTGCCCCCCAGCTTAGTGTCATCCGCAAACTTGGAGATGTTGCTTTCAATTCCCTCGTCCAGATCATTAATATAAATTGTAAATAGCTGGGGTCCCAGCACTGAGCCTTGCGGTACCCCACTAGTCACTGCCTGCCGTTGTGAAAAGGACCCGTTTACTCCTACTCTTTGCTTCCTGTTTGCCAGCCAGTTTTCTATCCACATCAATACTGAACCCCCAATACCGTGTGATTTAAGTTTGTATCCTATCTCTTATGTGGCACCTTGTCGAAAGCCTTCTGAAAGTCCAGATACAACATATCCACTGGTTCTCCCCTATCCACTCTACTAGTAACATCCTCGAAAAATTCTATAAGATTCGTCAGATACGATTTACCTTTCGTAAATCCATGCTGACTTTGTCCAATGATTTCACCACTTTCCAAATGTGCTGCTATCCCATCTTTAATAACTGACTCTAGCAGTTTCCCCACTACCGATGTTAGACTAACTGGTCTGTAATTCCCCGTTTTCTCTCTCCCTCCCTTCTTAAAAAATGGGGTTACGTTTGCTACCCTCCAATCCTCAGGAACTACTCCAGAATCTAAAGAGTTTTGAAAAATTATCACTAATGCATCCACTATTTCTGGAGCTACTTCCTTAAGTACTCTGGGATGCAGCCTATCTGGCCCTGGTGATTTATCGGCCTTTAATCCATTCAATTTACCCAACACCACTTCCCGACTAACCTGGATTTCACTCAGTCCCTCCATCTCCTTTGACCCGCGGCCCCCTGCTATTTCCGGCAGATTATTTATGTCTTCCTCAGTGAAGACGGAAACAAAGTAGTTGTTCAATTGGTCCGCCATATCCTTGTTCCCCATGATCAATTCACCTGTTTCTGACTGCAAGGGACCTACATTTGTTTTAACTGATCTCTTTCTCTTCACTTATCCATAAAAAATTTTGCAGTCAGTTTTTATGTTCCCTGCCAGTTTCCTTTCATAATCTATTTTCCCTTTCCTAATTAAGCCCTTTGTCCTCCTCTGCTGGTCTCTGAATTTCTCCCAGTCCTCTGGTATGCTGCTTTTACTGGCTAATATGTACGCATCATCTTTTGCTTTGATACTATCCCTGATTTCCCTTGTTATCCACGGATGCACTACGTTCCCTGATTTATTCTTTTGCCAAATTGGGATGAACAATTGTTGTAGTTTATCCATGCAGTCTTTATATGCCTTCCATTGCATATCCACCGTCAACTCTTTAAGAATCAATTGACAGTGTATCTTGGCCAATTCACGTCTCATACCCTCAAAGTTACCTTTCTTTAAGTTCCGAACCCTTGTTTCTGAATTGACTATGTCACTCTCCATCCTAACGAAGAACTCAACCATATTATGGTCACTCTTGCCCAAGGGGCCACACACAACAATACTGCTAACTAACCCTTCTTCATTACTCAATACCCAGTCAAGAATAGCCTGCTCTCCCGTTGGTTCCTCTACATGTTGGTTTAGAAAACTATCCCGCATACATTCAAAGAAATCCTCTTCCTCAGCACCCCTGCCAATTTGATTCACCCTATCTATATGTAGACTGAAGTCACCCATTATAACTGTTTTACCTTTGTTGCACGCATTTCTAATATACTGTTTGATGCCAACCCCAACTCCACTACTACTGTTAGGTGGCCTGTACACAACTCCCACTAGCGTTTTCTGCCCCTTAGTGTTTCGCAGCTCAACTTTAATCGATTCCACATCCTACAAGCTAATGTCCTTCCTGTCTATTTCGTTAAACTCCTCTCTAACTAGCAGCGCTACCACACCTCCTTTTCCTTTCTGTCTATCCCTCCTGAATATTGAACATCCCTGGATGTTCAGCTCCAGCCTTGGTCACCCTGGGGCCATGTCTCCGTGATCCCAACTATATCATATTCATTAACAACTATCTGCACGTTCAACTCATCCACCTTATTACGAATGCTCCTTGCGTTGAGACACAAAGCCTTCAGGCTTGTTTTTACAACACTCTTTCCCCTTATACACTTATGTTGAAAAGTGGCTCTTTTTGATTTTTGCCCTGGATTTGTCTGTCCGCCACTTTTACTTTTCACCTTGCTACCTGTTGCTTCTAACTTCATTTTGCACCCCTCTGTCTCTCTGCAAATGCTCCCACCCCCCTGCCACATTAGATTAAATCCTCCCAGACAGCACTAGAAAACACCCCCCAAGGACATTGGTTCAATTCCATATGCGAGCAGAGCTATAACTTACACCGAATCGCGATATGCCTCCATTGAGAAGGGGATGCTCGCCGAGGTATTTGCAACGCAGAGTTCCCATCTGTATACATCTGGTCGTTTCATCAGCGTGATATGCGATCACAAGCCGGTGGAAATGATAGCAAAGAAGCCGCAAGTGAAATTGCCGAAGCGTCTTCAATGAATGCTACTCCGCCTGCAGAGCTATGATTTCGACATCGGCTACTGTCAGGGGAACCTCATTTACCTTGCGGATACACTGTCGCGTGCAGTTAGTGATACTTGGAGCAGAGAGCAAGCATTCGAGGAGGTAAACATGGTATCACACTTGCCAATTCGAGACGAGCGTCTCGAGCAAATTCGCGATGAAACAGCGAAAGAAGACACACTACAGATGCTGAAACTTGTCATCAATAGTGGTTGGTCTATTGAACGAGATAGGCTAACAGTGCAGCTCAGGCCTCATTACAGCTATAGGGATGAGCTCGCAGTCCAAGATGGTTTGATCTTCAAGGGCGAGCGCCTGATCATACCGATAAGATTATGAAGAGACACGAAAGAAAATATACACTCTTCACATCTAAGCCTATTCTGACCTGGCGACATCAAGCCGTACATTGCTACATGTGATGTACCTATGAGGTGAGCCTGCAAAAAGAATCACTCATGAGGCATGAGCTACCGGCAAGGCCATGGAAGAAATTCGGCACAGATCTCTTTACATGGGACTGGAAATATTATCTCGTCACCGTAGACTACCATAGCAACTGTTTGGACACGAGCAGTCCAACCGTGATTCGCAAGTTCAAAGGTCATATCGCGAGATACGGCAGCTCCACACAAGTTGTGTGCGATAACGGGCCGTAGTATACATCCGTCGCATTTCGCCAGTTCGCGAGGCAATCGGATTTTGAGCACCTGTGCAGCAGTCCCGGTAATAGCAATTTGAACGGGAAATTAGAATCAGCCTTCAAAACAGCGAAGCGAATCATGACGAAGAGCAGCAAATCACGATCCGACCCCTACCTGGAGATGTTGGCTCATCGTAATACGCCTTCACAAGGGCTGAGCACAAGTCCCGCTCAGCGCCTCATGAATCATCGCACGCGTACACTTCTGCCGACGACAGAGAGAATACTTGAACCAAGACTTGTGTACGAACATGATCGCATGAAGCAGCGCGTTCAGCAGCAAGCTGGGAATTACAATCAGTAAGCTAAAGACATTTCCACACTTCATGAGGGCGACACAGTGCGAATGCAACCCCTCGTACAAGGAAAGAAGAGTTGGGAGACAGCCATCGTTTCTCGCCAGTTTGACGAGCGTTCATATATGGTTCAGAGCCCATCTGGCATTTTCCGTCGCAATCGCGTACATCTCCGCAAGATCTGAGAAAATCCACCAGACGAGCAAGCGAAGCACGGCCAGACCATCAAAGACCAGGGCGAATCTATTACAGCGACCACAAATAACGCGACACAGCCGTTGAAACAGCAGCCACCGCCTACTGAAGAAAAAAACAGCCACTGAGCGAACTGACAAAAACAAGGGCATTGACATAAACGAAACAGTGAGGACTCTCTCAGGTCGAGCTGTGAGACCGCCTAAGTATTTTGGAGGCTATGTGACCCATTGATTTAGTTTTTATCAATTGTTATGTCTGTATGTGATTGCAAGTATGATAAAAACAAGTTTATGTAAATAAGATAATGAAGGAAAGGAAATTTTACTTTAGAAAAAGTGTGATTTTCTCACTTGGACAGATATATACATTTTACAGCTGTACGTTGTTCTCTTTTGGAAAAAGAGGGAATGTTATGATATGGGTAATGTGCCTTTAACGAGTTAATAAAGTCCACGCATGCGCTGGGGTTCCAGGCATGCGTAGGAGTTTTACTTACTGGAATATATTGTCCTTGAACAGATCTATTATACCACTGTGCATTATTGTTATTAAGTCTGAGGTGTCGCACTTTGTGAATAATATATGCAGTAATTGCAATAAACACAAAGATCATTGTCAAGGCTCCCGCAATCTCCTCTCTTGCCTCCCTCAACAACCTGCCATCGATCCCATCAGGTCTTGGGGATTTAGCCACCATAATGCTCTTCAATACCCCCAACATCTCCTCCTTCTTAATCTCAAACTGCTGTTCCATATTAACATTCTCCATACTGATCTCACTCTTCTTGCTGTCATAATTCGTGGTGAAGACAAATGCAAAACATTCTTCTATGACTTGCCAACATCCTCTGATTCGAACCACAAATTTCTTCGAAAACCATTGAGCAGCCCTACATTCAAGTGTTCTTAATGTCCGCATAAAAAGTCTTCTGATGTTTTTAAATCTCACTGAACAAAGCCACACACTGGCCCATTTTAGATTTCCTAATTTCCAGCTTGAATTATTTCCACCTTCTTTTATGATCCACAAATGTCCAAAATATTGTCTGGCTTCATTTTGTTAAACCTTGCGTGCACTGCGTTTAGCTTTTTGACTTAATTTACCTCTTTAATCAGTCAAGGTTCCCTAAACTTACTATTCCCATCCGTCCCGCTTACGGGAACATGACAGTCATGAAACTTATTCAATTGGCCTTTAAACCACACCAACAAGTCAGTTGTGGACATAACCAATAACAACTTTTCCGAACACGTATGGAAGTTGAGAGGTCATGTTGCAGTTATGTAAGGCGTTCGTTAGGCTACATTTAGAATATTGTGTTCTGATCTCTGCATTATGTTATGGAAAGATGTTGCGAGGCTTGAACGCGTGCAGAGGTGGTTTACGAAAATGTTGCCAGGTCTCGAGGCGCCTTTGTTCCAGGGATAGGTTGACCAAGCTAAGTCTCTATTGCTCGAAGCACAGAAGGATGAGTGGTGATCCATATAGAGGTGTACACATTCTTGAAAGCTATAGATTGGTTAGACGAACAAATTATCTTGCCCAGAGGAGGGGGGTCCAGAACCAGATGACATAGGTTTAACGTGAGAAGGGAAGGATATAATTGGACCATGAAGGATATGTTTTCACACAAATGGTGGTGGGTGTACAGAACGAGCTGTCAGAGAAGGTTGTTGAGGCGGAGACTATCGCAACGTTTATGAAACATTTAAACAGGTACAGGAATAGGACACGTATAGAGGGATATAGACCAAATGCACGCAATTGAGTCTGGTGTAGATAGGACATGTTGGTCGGTGTGGGAAAGTTGGGCATATTATCTGTTTCAACTTTGTATGGCTATGAACACCACCACCCCCGTCCCCTCACCCTGTTTTAAAACTCCGCTTTGTCTTCCCCCGGGCGGAATCTTTCTAGGGATGTTCTTTATGTTCTCTGGATGTTTTTACTTATGGATGCATGACTTATGTCCTCTGCCAATTGCCATTTCCCCCCATTAATGCTCTAACTCCATTAGCTCTATAATCATTTTCTTACCGTTGTGGGGTCTGGATTATTATGCGGGCACTTACCTTCATCACAACCACCTCTGGTGGGAAGCAAGCTGCTGTGACCACTGCAACACCACCATCAAGAATGCCTATCGCTCAATCCCTCGCCCTCACTTCGGTAAATCCGACCAGACCGCGGTTCTGCTTCTTACAGGACTGTTTGAGTCTGTAGACAGGGCAATGTTCAGCAACTTGGCAACGGACCTCAACGAATACGCCACAGTCGTTACAGACATCATAAAGACATGTGTGGAGAACTGCATCCCTACAAAAACCTTCCGAGTGTTTCCCAATCAGAAGCCTTGGATGAACGTTGAGATCCGCACTCTCCTGAATACCAGACACCGGGCATGCATGTCTGATGATACAGTGGTCTACAAGCAGTCCAGATACGACCTTGGTAAGGTAATCAAAAAGGCCAGAAGGGACCTCTGCTCCAAGCTGGAGGACGAGACAGATGTTCGGCAGCTGTGGCGAGGCCTGAATGCAATCACCTCCAACAAGGCGAAATCAGGAGGTAGCTCAAATGTCGGCGTAGCATCACTCCTTGACGCCCTCAATGCGTTTTACGCACGCTTTGATAGGGAGAACACTGATGTCCCTTCCCTTCGCTGTGATGGTATTTCAGCCTCAATCACAGAGGCCGACGTCAGAATATCCTTCAGAGGGGTGAACCCCCGAAAAGCGCATGGACCTGATGGTATACCCGGTCGTCTTCTAAAAACCTGTGCGGACCAACCGGCTGGCGTTTTTACGAATATGTTCAACCTCTCACTTCTGTGGTCTGAGGTTCCCACCTGCTTTAAAAGGGCATCACATACCGGTGCGCAAGGAGAGTAGGGTGACAAAGGACAAAGGACAAAGGACATTTATTTGGTGCATGCCTGAACGACTGTCGACCAGTGGCACTAACGTCGGTGGTGATGAAGTGCTTTGAGCGGTTGATCATGGCACAAATCAACTCCTGCCTCGACAGAAACCTGGACCAACTGCAGTTCGCTTACCGCCACAACAGATCAACGATGGATGCGATCTGGCTGGCTCTCCACTCCTCTCTGGACCACTTGAACAACAAAAACTCATATGTCAGGCTGTTATTCATTGATTACAGCTCGGCATGTTATACATTCATCCCCTCCAAGCTGGTTGCAAAACTCGCAGAACTGGGTCTCTGCGCATCTCTCTGCAATTGGATCCTCGACTTCCTCATTCACAGACCACAGACTGTTCAAATATGTGGAAAGATGTCAGCCTCGATAACAATCAGCACGGGAGCACCTCAAGGCTGCGTGCTCAGCCCCCAGCTGTACTCACTCTATTCATGACTGCGTAGCTGGTCATAGTGCGAACTCCATCATCAAGTTTGCTGACGACACCACTGCTGTGGGACGTATCACTGATGGGGATGAGTCAGAGTATAGAAGAGAGATCGAGCGACTGTCCATATGGTGCCAGCATAATAACCTGGCTCTCAACACCAGCAAATTCAAGGAACTGATTGTGGACTTTGGAAGAGGTAGGATGGGGACCCACAGTCCCGTTTATATCAAAGGGTCGATGGTGGAAAGGGTCAAGAGCTTCAAATTCCTGGGCATGCACATCTCTGAAGATCGTTCCTGGTCCGAAAACACTGAGGCAATCATAAAGAAAGCACATCAGCGCCTCTACTTCCTGAGAAGATTACGGAGAGTCGGTATGTCAAGGAGGACTCTCAATAACTTCTACATGTGCAAAGTAGAGAGCATGCTGACCGGTTGCATCGTGGCTTGTTTCGGCAACTTGGGCGCCCCGGAGCGGAAAAGACTACAAGAAGTAGTAAACACTGCCCTGTCCATCATCGGCTCTGACTCTGATCAGTCTGAAGAAGGGTTTCGGCCAGAAACGTTGCCTATTTCCGTCGCTTCATGGATGCTGCTGCACCCGCTGAGTTTCTCCAGCATTTTTGTCTACAATCGGCTCTGACCTCCCTACCATCGACGGAATCTATCGCAGTCGCTACCTCAAAAAGGCTGGCAGCATCATCAAGGACCCACACCATCCTGGCCACACATTCATCTCCCCGCTACCTTCAGGTAGAAGGTACAGGAGCTAGAAAACTGCAACGTCCAGGTTCAGAAACAGCCACTTCCCCACAGCCATCAGGCTCTTACACTCAACTCAAACAAAACTCCGAACATTAATAGCCCATTATCAGTTTATTTGGACTTTACCTGTTGTATTTATTCATGTGTATATATATTTATATAATGGTATATGGACACGCTGATCTGTTCTGTATTTATTTATGCCTTCTATATTATGTTGTGCTGAAGCAAAGAAAGAATTTCATTGTCCTATCTGGGACACATGACAATAAACTCTCTTGAATCTTGAAGCTTGAACATGTTCTTCGTGTTGTATGTGAAGGAGGTGTCATGCGCCTTCTTCCCCATGCCATCATATAATTATGTACAACCCCAAAGGTATATCTGCTCTCGGCAAAAATATTCACTCTCTTCAGGGCCTTCGTCAAGGCTGCACCATGCGCTGATCTTGTACTAGGAATCTCCCCTTTCAACGCTTTTCCTTCTGTATCTATCACTACCAATGCTGTTCGGTGGGTACCAATGTAATATTTCCTTGTTCCATCCAGATAATAGTTTGTACATCTGACCCCTCCAAAGGTACTTATACAATCCTTTCATTTTCTTCCACTGCTACGTCTTCTATGAATTCATGCTATTTTTCTTCCTTCACCATCTTTGTCGCTGGATTCACCACATTGTCTTTGAGTGTCTGTATGTGCTTGTCCACTGATAATAATATACTGTCTCGTTTCACTCGTCGATTATCTGATAGTGATTTTAACTTTCCTTCCTCTAAACGTAGCACTATTTTCCATCAATGTGATAGGCTCTGAGACGTCAACTGCCCATGTTGCACATGTGTACAGTCAAGTGCTTGAGCACACCAGTGCAGCGCAGATAACAATGGGCTTTGCTTAAATGAATAGTAAGCCACAGGCCTCATACTGTCACCACGTTCTGTGTGACCACAGCTGCGTTTATACCCTCTTTCATTATCACAGTGCAGGTGAAAATGCTTTAAATATGGCAATCCCAATGCTGAGGTGGATGTCAGGGCATCCTTGATATTTGCCAATGCTCAGATTTATCGGAAACAGTTTGGGCTTGCTACATTGCTTCCCGATGCACATTGATAAGGACTTTTAATAAACCGACGTTAGATGGACTCACCGCTAATCTACCAGATGTTGCAACATTCCATCCTCCAGGGCACATTGAATACTGACGAGGATGTTGCCAGGACTAGAAGGTCTGAGTTATAGGGAGAGGTTGAGTAGACTGGAACTCTATTCCTTGGATCGCAAGAGGATGAGGGGTGATCTTATATATGAGGATAAGACCATTAGAAAAATAGATCAGGTAGATGTCCAGAGCCTCCTGCCCAGAAAAGGCGAATCGAAGACCAGAGGACATGGGTTTAAGGTGATGAGAAAAATATTCAGCAGGAATCTGAGGGGTATCTTTTTCACACAGAGAGTGGTGGGTGCATGCTAGAAGCTACCGGGGACCAACCATTAAGGAACAATTAGATCGGTCAATGAATAGGGTAGATTTGGAGGGGTATGGTCTAAACGCGGAAGGTGGGACTAGTGTAGGTGGGACATTGGCCGGTGTGGGAAAGTTGGGCGGAAGGGCTTATTTCTGCGCTGTATCACTCAATGGCTCTGTGACTTAGACTCCAATCGTTTCATTCGGCCAAAATGCCCCTTCAAAACAAGCCCCATTCGTCAGCTGATGGAGGGACAGTCGTGTCAGGCGCAAAGGCAGACAACTCGGGGACCATGCGTAATCCAGCACCCTGTGCTGATGTGTGTAGTGGAGAGGCAAGCAAGAGTCAGCTATGTCTGACGGGTCCTTTTCAGAATGGCAGGCAGTGACTAGTGGGTTACCGCAAGGCTCAGTGCTGGGACCCCAGATATTTACAATAATAATAATAATAATAATGGATTTTATTTACGGGCGCCTTATACCGAGGTCTCAAGGACACCATACAGAGATTTATAGAAAACATATAATCAGAATTTTAAAAAAAAAAGGTTATAAAGACCAATACATAAATCAGGGACAGAATTCCTTCCAAAAACACAAAAAAAGAAAATCAGAAGCACAATTTGAGGAGAGAGCAGCGGCAATTTAACGCCAGCGTCCACTCTCCCCTCCGACCGCCATCTTGAACACAGACTAACAAATACAATTACAAACAATTACATACAAAAATCATCCCCCCACAATGATTTCCACTGTGGGGGAAGGCACAATGTCCAGTCCCCAGCCCCAGTTCACCCCAAAAAGTCAGGCCAAATGAAGCCCCCGCTATTGCCTCTACGAAGGCCCGATTATCCTGGCCGTTCTCGCCGGGTGATGTAGCCCCGGCGTCGGGAGAGTCCTCCAGCAGCTGGGCCACCTGGAACGGCCGCATCCCTCACCGGAGGCCGTAACTACGGCTGGAACGGCCGATTTCCCGCAGGCGTCCGCAGCACCTGAAGCCGACAAGGCCGCGCCGAATTGGAGCTCAAGGCTCCCGGTGTTGGAGTCGGCGCCGCCGCCCGCGAATGGTCGCTCCAGTCCCGGAGGTGTTGAGCTCGGCGGTCCAGCTCACCGGAGCTCCAGCGCGTCGGTCCAGCGCGGCGACCCAGGCAAGGCATCGCCCGCTCCGCTGCACAGAAGCGCTCCAGCGCCGTGCCGCCACCGAAGCTGAGGGTGCTGTGCGGTTCCCGCCAGGAAACGCCGCTCCACGCCGCTCCACACCCGCTGGTAGGCCGCGAGGACGGGTCGAATGGGCAGCCGGAGAGAAGGCTGCCTCACCGACCAGGTAGGGACCAGGAAGGGACAATACATATTAATGATTTGGACGAGGGAATTGAATGCAACATCTCCAAGTTTGCGGATGACACTAAGCTGGGGGGCAGTGTTAGCTGTGAGGAGGATGCTAGGAGGCTGCAAGGTGACATGGATAGGCTGGGTGAGTGGGCAAATGCATGGCAGATGCAGTATAATGTGGATAAATGTGAGGTTATCCACTTTGGTGGCAAAAACAGGAAAACATACTACTATCTAAATGGTTGCCGATTAGGAAAAGGGGAGATGTCTGACGGAGAGGCAGAGGTTTGTGGAAAAGATGCAGATGTCTCTGGGGGATGGGTTGACGTGTCGGGCGAAGGAACATACGTGTCCGGAAGCGGGGGTTGCGTGTCTGGCTGGAGAGAAGGAGCGTCTCGTTGAGGGGAAGACGTGTTTGCCGGAAGGGAGGACATGCCACGCGGAGGGGACGTGTCTGGCAGATGGGAAACAGGTAAAATGTTGGACGGCATATTCAACGTTGCTGCAGGCCCCCGCAACGTCCAGACCTAAGTGGCCCTCTGCGATCTGCAGTCTCCTTCCTGGACTCCACTCCACTCGCTATCCCCAACCGCGTCGCTCCA
>JAXLNO010000689.1:22500-109244 GCA_038087875.1 Malacoraja senta
ATGTGAGCCTTCCCAAAATCCAACACCACACATATTAAATTCCATCAACCATTCCTATGCTCACCTGACAAATCGATCAAGATACTGATGCCATTTTTTACAACCGTCTTCACCATCAGCAAAATCATCCACTTTTTTTATCATCAGCAATTTTGCCATGTATGTTGTCGTCAAAATCATTGATGTAGATGACAAACAGTAACGGGCTCAGCACCGAACCCTGAGGCACACCACCAGTCAGAGGCCACCAGCCCGATAAGCAACCTTCCACCATCGACCACTGCTTCTTTCCGTGAAACGAATTTGCTATACATTCAGCTATCTCTCTTTGGATCACATGCGATCTAACCTACCATGCGGAACCTTGTCGAATGCCTCACTGAAATCCATATATACAACATCGACAGGTCACTTCTCAACGACTTTTTGGTCACATCTGCAAAAATCTCAATCAGACTTGTGGGGCACGACCGTCCACGTACAAAACCATGCTGACTATCCCTAATCAGCCCATGCTTATCCTAGTGCCTGTATATCCAAATACATGTGGAAAAGGTTGCTTATCAGGCTGGTGGCCTGCGACTAGTAGTGTGCCTCAGGGTTCGTTGCTGAGCCCGTTACTGTTTGTCATCTACCCCGCTGACTCTGCCATATCCTTATTTCCTGTTCAATTTACCAGTCCTATTGTTCCCTTTAAATTCCCTTTATTGCCTGAGATTACCTTTATTGTGTCGTGCCTCTCAGCGTCACTGCCTTATCAATATTTGCAGTGATCATCCTAATGACATCTTAATGGCAGGACGCAATAAAGTGACAGAGCAAAATATATTCATTAATAAGCCGTCAATATGCAAGAGTAACTTGGAGAACGGAGGAAAAGCTGAAAACGACTCATGAACGTACATTGCCCAGTGAAATATCCAGCAGCAAACCGCATATTTATGCACCATTAAAGTAACTTTCTGCCACATTTCTATGTGCTGCAATTAGTGTTACAATTGATAGGTGACCGAGAATCAACAAACCGACGCAAAACCTAAGCACAGTGCTGAACTACTATCTACCTCTTTGATCACCCAGCTTTCCCCCTTGGTCGGACTTTGCTGGCTTTACCTTCCACTAAGCGTTATTTATTTATTATGTAGTCCCTTATCACTGTGAATGGATCGATTATAATCATGGGCTCTCTTTCTGCTGACTGGTTAGCACGTAACAAAATATTTTCACTGTATCTCGGTACACGTGACAAAATACTAAACTAACCTAAACTAAACTCAACTAATATAAGCACATTTTTGAAAACAGTTTAACCTTCATGACATTACACTGAATTTTCAACCCCCTGCGTTGGAAACCTCTCATGACAGCATTACAACTAATTGCATGTAATATCCTCGATGAGCTAAACATATAACACATGCACAATGAGTAAAACTCGTTTTTGGTAAGTGTTTGTTCAATGGGCTGTGTCTAACGTGACTCTGGGGGTATTAATTAGCTCAGTGGACGTTGCGTGGTGTATAAGTACACGGGGATCTGCTGCATGTCGCTATTAGGAACGCTTCGTACGATGATCGCTGCTTCAGGTAGAAAATGGAGTATCCAGCGATTTTCCTCGTTGCAACAAATTACTATCCTGTACTTGCAGCGATCGGCATTCCTGGTAAGGTACTAGAACTGACTCGGCGACAGTTTCAAGGAACAGTTAGGTAAGGCGGCACGGTGGCCCAGCGATAGAG
Organism: Malacoraja senta; assembly: GCA_038087875.1. Taxonomy (NCBI): domain Eukaryota; kingdom Metazoa; phylum Chordata; class Chondrichthyes; order Rajiformes; family Rajidae; genus Malacoraja; species Malacoraja senta. The sequence continues at coordinate 24,240 of JAXLNO010000689.1, forward strand.
TTGCTGTCTTACAGCTCTTTCTGCACTTTCAGCGCCAGAGACCCAGGTTCGATCCTTAATACTGGTGCTGTCTGTTCGGCGTTTGTACGTTCTCCTCGTGAACTGCGTGGGTTTCTCCAAGAACATCGGTGTCCCCCCTCGCTCCAAAGACGTACGGGATTGTAGGCTTATTGGCTTGGTAAATATGTAAACAATGGCCCTAATATGTGTTGGATAGTGCTAATGTGCGGGGATCGCTGGTCGGTGCGGACTCGTTGGGCATGTTTCAGCGCTGTATCTCTAAACTAAACTAAACTGAACGTACACTTGGTTCGCCAACGCCTATTTGTTCTGATGGTTGCTAAGCATTTTAAATCGCCTTTCATTCACATATTGACCTTCTGACCTGCACCTTTGTCAGAGAGCGGCGGCACACAAACCGAATGACAACTCCTCATAATCCGTTTGATTAGCGTACAAACTGATTGATTGCTTTCTCCAATATTAGGCATCTAACCCACATCCACACCCTCCCCTATCTCCCACTCACTTCTATGTTCTACCACCGGTCCTCGCACCCAATTCTATCAAAAACCTCCCCTTTCATCGTCATTTCTTCCTCTGTCTTCACAATGCACATCCTTTGACATTGTCTTTTGACATCTGCGAATTTTAGTTTAGTTCAGTTTTGAGATATAGCGCGAAAACAGGTCCTTCGGCCCACCCATTCCGCCCATTGATCCCCACACCGTAACAATATCCAACACAGATTAGATACAATTTAAACTTATACAAAATCAATTAACCTACATGTACGTTTTTATAGTGTGGAATGCAACCGGAGCACCCACACAGTTCAAGGGGAGAAGGTACAAACTCCATGCAGACAGTATCCGTAGGCCGGATCAAATCCGGGTCTCTGGCAGCAACTCCACCATGATGAACCATCTGCTCAACTGTATCCACCTATAATTCGCCAGGCTTTGCTATGTCGCTCATTTTTTATAGGTTTCCCCAACCACCACAACCAATCTGAAGAAGGGACCCGAGCCGCTGCTGACCCTCTGAGTTACCCCAGCACTTTGTATCTATCCGTGTTCTCCAGAGATGTTGCTTGACAAGCTGAGTTACAACACACTTTGTTCGGATCCATGTTCGGCAGATACGCTGCCTGATCCGCTGAGTTACTCCCCCACTTTGTACCTATCGTGTATTCCAGAGATGTTGCCTGACCAACTGAATTTATCCTGTGCGTTGTGCATGCTTTACATTATTGACTGTCGTTCCTTGTATCTGGTAGTTGCCTGGCTCATCTTTCATATTTGGATTCTTACAACGAAGACTCGCCGTTTACTGAGACAAATTTCCTCCGTGCCAAAGATCCCGCCGTGTGGCAGTCGCGAAGATAATTATTCTATTAATAGACACAAAATGCTGGAGTAACACAGCGGGACGGGCAGCATATCTGGAGGTAAGGAGTGGGTGACGTTTTGGACGTCTTTGTACCGTTCTTCTCGAACTGAAACGTCACCCATTCTTTCTCTCCCGAGATGTTGCCTGTCCCGCTGAGTAAAACATAGCGAAGATGAACGGTAAGCCAGAGGATTGGGGAACATTTAGAGCACAACAGAGGGTAACTAAAAAGGCAATACGGGGAGAAATGATGGACGAAAGTAAGTTAGCCAAGAATATAAAGGAGGATAGTAAAAGTTCATTTCGTTATATGAAGAGGAAAAGATTAGTTAAGACAAATGTGGGTCCCTTGAAGACCAAACAGGTGAACGTATTATTGGGAACAAGGAAATGCCAAACGAGTTGAACAGGTACTTTGGTGCTGTCATCACTATGGAACACACGAACAATATTCCAGTTGTCCACTGAAGGCTGATAAATCCCCAGGGCTAGAAATCGTGGACGAGGACAGTGGTGATCATATTCCAATATTCTAAAGATTCTGGATCAGTTCCTGTGGATTGAATGGTAGGTAAAGTTATCCCACTTTTTAAGAAAGTAGGGAGAGAGAAAACATGGAATTATGTAGCAGAAAGTTTCATATCGGTGGTGGGGAAAATGCTGGAGTCGATTATCATAGGTAATAGCGGCGCACATGGATGGCAGTAAAAGGATCTGTCTAAGTCAGCATGGATTTAAGAAAGGGAAATCCTGCTTGACAAATCGTATGCAATTTTTTGAAGATGTAACAAGTAAAATGGAAAAGAGGTACAGTGGATGTAGTGTATTTGATAAGGTCTCACCCAGGTGATTAGTGGGGAAAATTGAGCACACGGTATAGAGGGTACGATATTGACATGGATATAAAACTGGTTGGCAGATAGAAAACGAAGTTTATGAATTTAGGTTCCCTTTCATAGTGGAAGGCGGTGAAAAGCCTTGTGCCGCAAGGTTCGGTGCTGGCACAGCTGCTATTTACAATATCTATTAATGATTTAAATGAATAAATTAAACGTGACATTAGCAAATTCGCAGATGACACGAGGCTGTGTGGCAGTATGAACTGTGATGAGGATACTATGTTGAGAATATGTTCGCGAAGTTAATTCTTGGGATGGTTGGACTGTCACATGAAGAAAGAATGGAAACACTGTGTTTGTATACAGTGGAACTTAGAAGGGTGATAGGGAATTTTCCAGAAACATAGAATTATTTAGCGATTAGATAAGCTAGATGCCGGAAACGTGTTCCCGATGTTGGGGAATCCAGAACCAGGGGCCACAGATTAACAATAAGGGGTGGGCCATTTAGAACCGGGATGATGAAAACGTTTTCACCCAGAGAGTAGTGAATTTGTGTAATTCTCTGCCTCAGAAGGTAGTGGAGGCCGATTCACTGGATGCATTCACAAGAGAGTTAGATAGAGGTCTTGGGGCTAGCTGAATCAATGGATATGGGGAGAAGGCGGGACCGGGGTTCTGATTGTGGATCATCAGCCATGATCACATAGAATCGCGGTGCTGGCCCGAAGGGCCGAAGGGCCTACACCTGTATCTATTTTCTATGGTTCTATGTTTCTATGTTTCACTCTTTCTCTATCTTCTGTTTAAACTAGCATCTGCAGTACCTTCCCACACAAATTATTCTGTTACTTCATTTTCAAATATTGCTTCATGTTACATTAATGGTTTATTTTGTAAGGATATTTGATTTCGAATCTCAACTTAATCATTTGCACATATGAAGTCTATCTAATTAGCCTACGAAACATCAAAAAATACTGTATGAAAGATTTGCAAACGCTAGATAAAATCGAAGGTAGAAACAACGTGCTGGAGTAACTCCGCGGGTGAGGCAGCATCTCTGGAGAGAAGGAATTGACGACGTTTCGAGTCGAGACCCTTCTCAGCCTGATGTCAGGGGAGTGGGCGGGACAAAGATAGAATGTAGGTGGAGACAATAACACTAGTGGGAGAACTGGGGAGGGGAAGGGCATGGGGGCGAAAGCAACGGCTATCTGAAGTTAGAGAACTCAATGTTCATACCGCTATGGTGTAAAGTACCCAAGCGAAACATGAGGTGCTGCTCCTCAAATTAGCGCTGGGCCACACTCTGACAGAAAGGTAATAGACATAGAACATAGAAAATAGGTGCAGGAGCAGGCCATTCGGCCCTTCGAGTCTGCACCGCCATTCAATATGATCATGGCTGATCATCCAACTCAGTATCCTGTACCAGTTTTCTCTCCATACCCCCTGATCCCTTTAGCCACAAGGGCCACATCTAACTCCCTCTTAAATATAGCCAATGAACTGGCCTCAACTACATTCTGTGGCAAGTCTGATTGGGAATTGAAGGGGGAGTTCAAGTGCTGGGCCCCAGGGGGATCAGATACGATAAGACGGAGTGAGCGGAGGTGTCACATCCCGCCGGAACTCCCTGGTCAACTCGTCCCTTCCCACCCAAAGCACCCCGTCCCCATGTAATTTCCCTTGCAACCGCAGGAGATTCAACACCTGGCCCTTTACCTCCCCCCATCGACTCCATCCAAGGACTCAAATTACTCCTAAATGACATCCAGCTTCCAGGCCCCCACTCCCTCTTCTTTACTCTAGATGGCCAGACAATCTCCACCACCCAGCAGGGTGCTCTTAAAGCACTCCGTTTATTCCTCATCGGCAGAACCAGCCAATTTCCCTCCACGAAGAATCTCCACCGCTAGAAGATCTGGTCCTTAACCTCACATTGTCCTTCGACTCCCCCCACATCCCAAGGCGTAGCGATCGGCACTCGCATGGGCCCTAACAATGCTTGCCTCTTTGTAGGGAACGTCATACAATCCCTTTTCCAGGCGGACACTGGCCTAATCCCCGAAATTTACCTCAGCTACATTGACGACTGCATTGGTGCTACCTCCTGCTCCCATTCAGGACCCACATACTTCATCAACTACACCACACATTTCCATCCTGCGCTCAAATTCACTTGGACCATCTCCGACATCTCCCTACCGTTTCTAGATCTCACCGCCTCTACCACAGGAAACAGATTATTGACCGGCATCTACCGCAAACATACTGTCTCCCATTGTTATCTTGACCACACTTCTTCTCTCCCTGCTTCCTGTAAAGGCTCTATCACCTACTCCCAATTCACCCGTCTATGCGGCATCTGCGCCCAGGATTAGGTGTTCCATACCAGGGCATCGGAGATGTGCTAAATCTTTAGGGAACGGGGTTTCCCCTCTTCCATTATAAACGAGGCTCGCACTAGGGTCTCGTCGATATCCCGTGCTCCGCTCTTACTCTCCCTCCCCCCATTCTTAACAAGGACAGTCACCCTTGTCCTCACCTTCCACCCCATCAGCCGTCGCATTCAGCATATAATTCTCCAACATTCTCGTCACCTCCAAAGGGATCCCACTACTTCTTCACATCTCCACATCTCCACATCTTCATATCTCCACCCCTTTCTGATTTCCGTAGAAACCGTTCGCTCCGAAAATCCCTGGTCAACACGTCCCTCCCACCCAAACCACCCTTACCCAGATACTTCCCCCTTCACCCGCAGATGAGGCGACACCTGTTCCGTTACATCCCCCTTCGACTGCATACAAAGACGCAAACAGTCTTTCCAGGTGAGGCAGAGGTTCACTTGCACCTCCTCCAACCTCATCTACTGTATCCGCTGTTCCAGGTGACAACTTCTCTACATCGGCAAGACCATGCGCTGGTTCGGCGGTCATTTCGCTGAACACCTCCGCTCAGTCAGTCTGATCTCCCGATGGCCTAGAGCTTCAACTCCCCATCCCATTCCCAATCTGACCTCTCTGTCCTGGACCCCCTCCATTGTCAAATTAGAGGAACATCACCTCATATATCGCTTGGGTCGTTAACACCCCAGCGGTATGAACATTGACTTCTCTAACTTCAGATAGCCCCTGCTTTCTCTCTCAATCCCCTTCCCCTTCCCAGTTCTCCCACGTCTTATTGTCTCCGCCTACATTCTATGTTTGTCCCTGACTTATCGACCCGAAACGTTACCCATTGGTACTTTCCAAGGATGCAGCCTCACCCGTTGATTTACTCCAGCATTTTGTGTCTAACTTAAGTTGTTTTTATTTCTTTCAGTTAATTTTTTGGCTGTTGTGATCCTGTGCCGCGGAAATTGTGGTCTCTCCAAATGCGTTACCCGCTACCTGGTGGCTATGGCAGCAGTGGATCTAATGGTGGTTGTAGTTAATGTTGTACTGGAGCAGTTAAATTATATATATATGTATGCTGAGTTCTTGATCACTACTCCAACTTGCGCTGTGATAATCGCCCTACGAGTCGCAAACTTGAGCTGTTCCGTTTGGTTCACGGTCGCGTTTACTTTCGATCGATACATCGGTATATGCTGCCAGAAGCTGCGGAACCAATATTGTCGCGGGAGAATAGCGACTGCGGTGATAATAACAGTGGTGGTAATGAGTTGTGCACAGGGTATTCCATATTACTTTGCAGTCGATCCAAGTCGTTGCGTCGGCACAGTTGAATTTCGTACGTCACCTAAATGGAAAGCCTATACGTTGTTTCATAAGATCATTACTCCGTTATTACCGTTCGGGACAATTGTACTGCTTAATGTTTTAACAGTTAGACATATTATAACGGCAAATAAACTCCGCCAGCGACTCAGGAAAAGTCGTGGTGATCAGAAAGACTCAGAGGTACAGAACCGGAGAAAGTCAATGATATTGCTCTTCGCTCTATCAGCCAATTTCATATTATTGTGGATACCCAAAGTTGCGCATGATGTGAACCGGCAAGTAACAAACTATACCTACCAGGACAAGTATTTCAGCAGTCCTATGTATATTCTACAAGTGTCCGGAACTATGATGCAGTTGCTCAGTACCTGCACCAACTCCTGTATCTATGGACTGACGATGCGAAAATTCAGAGAGGAATTGAAGACCGGAGTCAAGTGTTTGTTTACATTAAACGGACTGCTCTGTAAATAAACAGGACAAGCAATTGTAAGTTCGTTGACCTTGTAAATAAATGTCCAGCAAAATACTAAATTTCTAGCTTGTTCCACGAAGATGACTCAAGTCTCTTTCTTGCACTATTATTCTAATTGATTAGGTTTAATCCGGAGGAAAGGGTCGGCGCAGTGGGCACGACCCAGTTGTGCTACATCAATTCATTGTTGCTTTGTGAGATGTCAATGGATAGAGTACTTAACGCCGATTACATGGTTTCGCGGTCGGATTCATGACCCGTGTCTAACATACTATGTTTGGCGTCATCTCGTGTTCTTGGTCTAACACCTCCCATTGAGCGTGCATATATTTGCATCTGCTAGCGTTTAATTCAAGGGGGCGAGAATACAAAAACATGGATGTAATGCTGAGGCTCTATACGGCGTGACGGGCCGCATTTTTAATATTGTGAGCAATTTTGGGCACCATATCCGAGGAAGAATGAGCTGTGGAAAGCGCCCGGAGGATGTTTACAAGAATAATCGGACGAATGAGTGAGTTAACATATGATGAGCGTTCGACGACATTGGGCCTATATTCGCTCGAATTTAGAAGAATGGCGGGGGACCTCATTGAAACATACCGAATAGTGAAAGGATAAATTGGATAGAGTCATAGAGTGATACTGTTTGAAACATGCCCTTTGGCCCAACTAGCCTACAGCAGTCAACATGCCCCAGCTACACTAGTCGTACCTGGCACCATTCAGTTCATATCGCTCCAAACCTGTCCTACCTATATGTCTCTCTAACTGTTTCTTAGACGTTGGGATAGTCGCTGCCTCAACTACCTGTTCTGGCAGCTTGTTCCATACATTCATCACCCTTTATGTGAAAAGGTTAACTTCAGAACCCTATTAAATATTTTCCCCTTCACCTTAAACCTATATCCTCTGTTCCGTGATTCACCTACTCTGGCACGAGATTAAGTGCATCTACCCGATCAACCGTGGTCCTTTCGCTATCTTATACATCTATATGAGATCACCCCTCATCATCCTGCGCTCCAAGCCATAGAGTCCCAGCCTGCTCGACCTTTGCCTATGGCTCAGACCTTCTAATCCTGGCAGCATCCTCACCAACATCTTATATAACTGCAAAATGACCTCCCTATTTCCATACTCGATACTCTTACTGATGAATAGCAATATGCCAAAAGCCTTCTCACCACCTGATCTACGTGCGCCTTCAGGGAACTATGCACATGTACTCCTATATCTCTCTGCTCTACAACACTACCCAATAGACACACGACAATGGATGCAGAACTAGGCCATTGGACGCTTCGAGCCAGCACCGCCATTCAATGTGATCATGGCTGATCATCCCTAATCCAGATCATCCTGACCCGAACCATTCACTGTGTAGGTTCTGCCCATGATAGACTTCCCAAAAATGCCAGTATATCCAATCTCACTGAACAGCATCGAGAGACATTCCAACCACAAATGATAAGCTTACTGTTCTATAGTTAACAGCATTTTCACTGCAGCCCTTCTTGAATAAAGGCACAGCATTTGCCACCCTACAATCTTCTGGCAACCCTCCCGTATTTATAGACGACTCGTAAATTTCAAACAGGGATCCCACAATCTCCTCTGTGGTTTCCCACAATGACCGCGGATATATCTGATCAGGCCCTGGAGAGTTGTCTAACTTCATACACGATAGTACCTTCAACGTACTATCGACCGTAATACTGACTGCTCTTATTACCCTGCCCTTGAATGCCCCAAGTTCCTCCGTCCTCCTCTCTTTCTCCTCCGTAAATACTTATGAGAAACACTCATTGAAGACCTTGCCCATCTCCTTTTGCTCCACACATAGTTGACCGTTTTGCATCCTGAGGGATCCCACTATCTCGTGTTACCCTTTCCATCCTTATATATTTATAAAATCTCTTGGGGTTTTCCTTAATGCTATTTGCCAGAGCTAGCTCCTTGCCTCTTTTTTGCCCTTCTCATTTCCTTTTTTACTTTGCTCCTTGGTTCCCGAAACTGCGCTAGGGTTACACATGATCCCAGCTGCCTATACATGTCCAAAGCGTGCTTTTATTCTTAAATGTTGCCTCAATTTCTCCCGACATCCAAGGTTCCTTAGGTTTTCCTGTCTTGCCCTTCACTCCAACAGGGACGTGTCTACCCTGACCATTTGTCATCACACCTATAAACACATCTCATTTGGTTGATGTTCTTTTCCCCGCAAACCCGCTCCTATCAACTTGAGCGAGACACTCTCTCATGCCCGGAAAGTTGGCCTTACCCAAATTTTGCTTTTTAACGTGATTTCTCTTTCTTTCCCTTTATCTATCTATCTATCTTAAACCGAATCGAACCTAATATGTAGAACCCTCTACATGTTGCTGACTATGGAGCGTATGTTTCTACTCGGGGGAGAGTATAGGACTAGAGATCATAGTGTCACAATTAAAGGACGTTCCTTGAGCAAGGAGAAGAGGAGAAATATATTTAGTGAAAAGGTGGTGAATCTGTGGAATTCATTATCACAGAACAGCGTGGATGCCGTCAATAGATGTCCTCCGGGCAGAGATAGATAGATTCTTGATTAGCACATGTGTCAGGAGCTATGAGGAGAAAAAAGGAGGAATGGGTTGGGAGGTATAGATACAGTAGAATAGCCACCGTAATGGCGTTGACATGACGGGCCGAATGGCCTAATTATGCTCTGATCACTAATGCCCTTATGATCTGTAGAATTCATCCCACGGGGAAGACGCTGTTCCAGCTTTAAGTGATGAATCAACTTCACTTGGTAATTTATATCGGAGTTTCGAATTACAAGCACTGTCCTCCACTGTTAGAGTGAGGCAAAAAGGAAATTGTTGGAACATATTCTCATATTTTGCTTGGGAAGCTTGCAGCCTTGGTGTATGAAAAATGATTTATTTAGCTTCAAGTAACCCCTACATTATTTATCTCTCCATCCCCCCATCTCAAGTAATATCAGCTTTCTGATCTCACCTTTTAGACAGCTAACAGTGGCATGTTTCCCTTATCATTGTTACTTTTTTGCATATCTTTAATTTATTTGTTCTATATCACTTTACATTATCACGTATATATCTCGGTCTCTATGAGGTGATGTTCAGTTTGAAGAAGAATCTCGAACCCAAATGTCACGCATTCCTTCTCTCCAGATAAGCTGCCTGTCCCGTTGCGTTCCTCCAGCATTGAGTGTCTATCTTCGGTTTAAACCAGCATCTGCAGTTTCATCCTGCACATTTCGTCACACCGAAGGTCCAGGAAGAGAGAAGGTGGGTGCCCATGGTTAGAAACAGGAAGTGCAGGTGACTTCACTGGCCATCCAACTTCAAATCAAATACACTCTTTAGAGTGCTGACGTGGGGGGACCTCACGTCAAAGTTGAGCAGCTGTGGCAGGAAGGTCTGTTACAGAAACTCTGCCACTGAGGCTCAGCAGGTAATGGCTACGTCAAGCAGAGCCGCAATTGTCGGTGCCTACATAATTAGAGGTGCAGACAGGGGTTGATGTGGCTGCATTCGAGACTGAAGGATTGTGTGTTGCTTCCCTACTGCCAGGGTTCATGGCGTCTCGGAGCGGCTTCATGACATCCTCTGGCGGGAGGGGAAGCAGCGGTAAGTCGTTGTGCGTGTTGAGAAAAATTATGTAGGTGGGAAATGGAAGTACATTCTGCAACATGAGTATAGGGAGTTGGGTAAAAAACTAAAAAAAACATGACTTCCAGTGTCATGATCTTTGGATCGGTTCCAGCGCCACGTGGTAGTGAGGGTAGGAACAGGAAGATGCATGAGTTGTATCTGGGCTGAGAGGTTGGTGCAGAGGCAGAGATTCAGATTTCTAGATCATTGTGATAACTTCTGGGGATGAGGTGACCTTTCCAAGAACGATGACTTACATGTTAGCTTGAGAGGATTGAATATCCAGGCACGCATGATCGCTTGTGCTGCACGGGTGGGTTTCAATTAGATTGACAGTGCGGTGGGATCTCATCCGATAACGAGGCACATGAGAGTCAGGACGTTGGTATCGAGGGTGGTGAAAGGAAGTCAGTCAGCGAGTAGTGGCTGTTCGTTTAAATGATGCTAATTGTAATGCAACAGGCCTGATGGGTAAGACACATGAACTTAGGGCTTGGATAGGTGCGTGCGACTGGGACGTTGCGCCTATTATATAAACCTAGCTAATAGATGGTATGATTGGAAGCTCAACGTTCCTGGTTCTAGGTGCTTCAGGAGAAACAAAGTTGTCGGTAAAAGTGGAGGGTTGTTCCGTTATTGGTTTAGGACGGGATCACAGCAGTGGACAAAGTTGACTTTACGGATAATTCGTTCATCTGACCGTGGAGCTCACGAACAAGAAAGGGATGATCAACTTTTTTGGAGCGTTCTATAGGCCGGCAAGTTGTCAACGGGAATTAAAATACCAAACACCAAATTAAAATACCCTCGCTCAGCAGCAGCAGCAAAGACTCATGTGTGGAGAGACTCCCAAACGGACATGTATGTTAAATTAATCTTGCTTATAAAGTAACCATTTGATCACGAATTTTGGACTCACTACACAGGCATGAATGAATGTCGGACTCGATGGACCCAATGGGCTAATTCTGCTGCTATCACTTGTGATCTTATGACCTTATAACACACTTTGGAGTTGTACTGATGGAGTGCACACTATGGTGATACGAATGGAGAGATATACTTTGGTATGGGCCTGAAGGAGTTAAACACTGTGGAATGCATCTGCGTGGTGTAGAACTAATAGGGTGCCATACTGAAGGGTAATACAGATAGAATTATCATCTGTGGGGTAGTACTGAAGGAGAGGCACACCGCAACACAATACAATACAATATAATACAATACAATAATATAATACTTTATTAGCCAAGTGTGTTTTGCAACATTTGCTAAGTCAGTCATACAAATAAAAAGCAACGGAACACACAAATTAATTTTTTACATAAATGTCCACCAAAGGGATTCCTCCACATTCCTCACGGTGATGAGAGGCGAAAAAAAGTTCAATTTCTTCCAGTCTTTCTTCTCCCGCGTTCGGGGGCCTCGAGCCTTCCGTTGACGGGACGAACTTGACTCCTGTAACGGCGGCGTTTGGGCCCTCCGCATCGGGGCGATAAGTTACCGCATCAGGGCGATGTCAGCTCCCCCGCGCCGACGATCGGACCCCTAGTCGGGACTGATCGAACTTCTGCGTCGTTGGAGCACCCGACTAGGCCACTCCCGATTCTGCGAGCTCTCGATGGCAAAGTCCGCAGTTCGCGATTGGAGCGATCCCAGACAAGGGAGCAGCTACGATGGAAAGTCTACGCCCCACGGTGGTTCTCAACGTTAGTGCGGTGAGGCCTCCAGCTTCATCGATGTTAGGAGAGACGACTCTGAATCAAATCGCATCTCCGGCAAGGTAAGATATTGAAAAAGGTTTCCACCGACCCCCCCCCCCCCACACACAGCTCCCCCCGCACGAAACAAACAAGATAACATACACACAAACATTTAAAACACAAAAAATAACAAAAGAAAGGCGAAAAACAGGCAGACTGTTGGCGAGGCTTCCAATCGTGCGGTGCACTATGGGGTGTTACTGATTGTGTGCACAATGTGGAAAATTATTGTGTGGCGAATACACACTGTGGGGCAGTACTGATGGAGAGACACTCTACGGAATAATACTGTCTCTCTTTGGATCACATGCGATCAAACCTACCATGCGGAACCTTAGAAACATTGAAATGTAGAAAATATGTGCAGGAGGAGGCCAGTCGGCCCTTCGAGCCAGCACCGCCGTGCATTGTGATCATGGCTGATCGTCCACTATCAATAACCCGTGCCTGCCTACTGCCCATATTCCCTGACTCCAAGAACCCATAGAGCTCGATCTAACTCTTTTAAATCCATTCTGCGATTTGGCCTCCACTGTCCTCTGTGGCAGGGAATCCCATAAATTCACAACTCTCTGGGTGAAAAGGTTTTTTCTCACCTCAATCTTAAATAACCTCCCCTTTATTCTAAGAATGTGGCCCCTGGTTCTGGACTCGCCCAACATTGGGAACATTTTTCCTGCACCTAGCTTGTCCAGTCCTTTTATAATTTTATATGTTTCTATAAGAACCCCCTCATCCTTCTAAAATCTAGTGAATACAAGCCTAGTCTTTTCAATCTTTCCTCATATGACAGTCCCGCCATCCAAGGGATCAATCTCGTGAACCTACCCTGCACTGCCTCAATCACAAGGATGTCCTTCCTCAAATTAGGATACCAAAACTGTACACAATACTCCAGATGTGGTCTCACCAGAGCCCTATACAACTGCAGAAGAACCGCTTTACTCCTATACTGAAATCCTCTTGTTTTGAAGGCCAACATTACATTAGCTTTCTTCACTGCCTGCTGTACCTGCACGCCAACTTACAGTGACCGGTGCACATTTACACCCAGGTCTCGCTGTACCCCCCCCTTACCTGACCTAACCCCATTGAGATAATAATCGTCCTCCTTGTTTTTGCCGCCAAAGTGGATAACCTCACATTTATCTATTTTATACTGCATCTGCCACGCATCTGCCCACTCACGCAACCTGTCCAGGTCACCCTGCAACCTCCTAACATCCTCTCAATAGTTCACACTGCCACCCAGCTTTGTGTCATACGCAAACTTGCTGGTGTTGCTCCTAATTCCCTCTTCTAAATCATTAATATATATGGTACACAGTTGCGGCCCCAACACCGAGCATTGCGGCACTCCACTGGCCTCTGCCTGCCGTTCTGAAAAGGACCCTTACACTCCTACTCTTTGCTTCCGGTCTCCCAACCAATTTTCTATCCATGTCAACACCCTACCCCCAATACCATGTGCTCTAATTTTGGGCACCAGTCTCTTGTCGAATGCCTCTTTGAAATCCATGTATACAACATCGACAAGTCACTTCTCAACGACTTTTTGATCACGTCTGCAAAAAACTCAATCAGACTTGCGAGACACTACCTTCCCCGTACAAAACCATGCTGACTATCCCTAATCAGACCTTGCTTATCCAAATGCCTGTATATCGAAATAAATGTAGAAAAGGTTGCTTTTCGGGCTGGTGGCCTGCGACTAGTGGTGTGCCTCAAGGTTCGTTACTGAGCCCATTACTGTATGTCATCTACCCCGCTGACTCTGCCATATCCTTATTTCCTGCTCAATATACCAGTCCAATTGTTTCCTTTATTTTTCCTTTATTGCATGAGATTACCTTTATTGTATCGAGCTTCTCAGCGTCACTGCCTTATCAATATTTGGAGTGATCATTCTAATGACAATTAATGGCAGGACGCAATAAAGTGACTGGGCAAAATATATTGGAATAAGCCGTCAATATGCAAGGGTCACTTCGAGAATGGAGGAAAAGCTGAAAACGACATGAACGTGGATGGCCCATATATCCCCCAGTGACATATCCAGTGTTACAATTGATCGGTGACCGAGAACCAACGAACCGACGCAAAACCAGAGCGCTGTGCTGAAGTACTATCTACCTCTTTGATCACCTAGGTCGGACTTTGCTGGCTTTACCTTGCACTAAACGTTATTCATTTATAATATAGTCTCTTATCACAGTGAATGGATCGATTGTAATCATGTGCTGTCTTTCTGCTGACTGGTTAGCACGTAAGAAAATCGTTTCACTGTACCTCGGTACACGTGACAATATACTAAACTAACCTTAACTAAACTAAACTATTCTAAACACATTTTTAAAAACAGATTACCCTTCATGACACAACACTGAACTTTCAACCTACTGCGTTGGAAACCTTTCAAGACAACATTATAAATAATTGCATGTAATATCCTCGGTGAACCAAACATATTACACATGCATAATGAGGAAAAATAGTTTTTCCTAAGTGTTAGTTCAATGGCCTGTGGCTAACGTGACTCTGGAGGGTAACAATTAGCTCAGAGGACGTTCCGTAATGTATAATAACACGTTGATCTGGTGCATGTCGCTACTTGGAACGCTTCGTACGACTGGTCGCTGCTGCAGGTAGAAAATGGAGTATCCAGCGATTTGCCACGTTGCAAGAAATTACTATCCTGTACTTGCAGCGATCGGCATTCCTGGTAAGGTACTAGAACTGACTCGGCGACCGTTTCAAGGAACTGTTAGGTAGGGCGGCATGGTGGCCTAGCGATAGAGTTGCTGTCTTACAGCTCTTTCAGCACTTTCAGCGCCAGAGACCCAGGTTCGATCCTGAATACGGGTGCTGTCTATACGGCGTCTGTACCTTCTCCTCGTGACCTGCGTGGGTTTCTGCAAGAACGTCGGTTTCCCCTCACACTCCAAAGATGTCCAGGATTGTAGGCTTATTGGCTTGGTAAATATGTAACAAATTTCCTAATATGTGATGGATAGTGCTAATGAGAGGAGGAACCATCTTGGGGACGGCTAATCAGCAGCCGTCCGTTTAAATCACTTTTTTTGTAGTTTAGTGCGTCTGCGTTTTGTTTGTAGGAGTAATTCGACTTTTCAATGTTGGGTGAAGGGGGTAACGATATTTCTAGGTCCCTACCTCGTTGGTGAGGCGGCTTTTTCTCCGGGCTGCCCGTCGACCAGTCCTCGTGGCCTACCAGCGGGCGTGGAGCGCCGTTTCCTGGCGGGGACCGCCCTGCACCTTCAGCTTCGGTGGCGGCACAGCGCTGGAGCGCTGTCGCGGAGCGGAGCGGGCGATGCCTTGCCTGGATCGCCGCGCTGGATCGCCGCGCTGGAGCTCCGGTGAGCCGTGACCGTCGAGTTCAACACCTCCGGGCTGCAGGGCAGCGGAGAGGAGCGGGCGGCGCTGACTTCAACATCGGGAGCCTGGGAGCTCCAAACCGGCGCGGCCTGGTCGGCTTCGGAAGCTGCCTTCCCCACAGTGGTAACCATTGTGGGGGGATGATTTTTGTGTGTAGGGTCTATGTTAGTCTGTCCAAGATGGCGGTCGGAGGGGAGGGTGGACGCTGGCGCGGTTTAACTGCCGCTGCTCTCTCTTCACATTGTGTTTCTGATTTTCTTTTTTGTGTCTTTGGATTGAATTCTGTCTTTAATTTGTGTATTGGTGATGTCTTTATAACATTTTACTCCGATTATATGTTTATTTGTTAAATTCTGTAACGTGTCCTTGAGACTTTTGTATAGGCGCCCACAAATAACATTTATTATTATTATTATTATTAATGTGCGGGGATCGCTGGTCGGTGCGGAATCGTTCGGCATGTTTCAGCGCTGTACCACTAAACTAAACTAAACTGAACTTACACTTGGTTCGCCAACGCCTATTTTTTCTGATGGTTGCTAAGCATTTGATATCTCCTTTCATTCACATACTGACCATTCTGACCTGCGCCTTTGTCAGAGTGCGGCGGCACACAAACCGAATGCCAGCTCCTCATAATCCGCTTGATTAGCTTACAAACTGATTGAGTGCTTTCTCTAATATTAGGCATCTAATCCACATCCACACCCTCCCCTATCTGCCACTCAGTTATGTGTTTTACCACCGTTCCTTTCACCCAATTCTACCAAACACCTCCCCTTTCATCGACATTTCTTCTCCTGGCTTCACAATGCACATCCTTTGACATATCTCAAAACGTGTGTCTTTTGACATCTGCGAATGTTAGTTTAGTTCAGTTCAGTTCTGAGATATAGCGCGGAAACAGATCCTTCGGCCCACCCATGCCGCCCATTAATCCCCACACCGTAACAATAACCGACACAGATTAGGTACAATTTACACTTATACAAAATCAATTAACATACATGTACGTTTATGGAGTGTGGGATGCAACCGGAGCACCCACACAGTACAAGGGGTGAAGGTACAAACTCCATACAGACAGTATCCGTAGGCCGGATCAAATCCGTGTCTCTGGTAGCAACATTACCACTGCGCCAACGTGCCGCCCCATGTTGAACCCATCTGCTCAAGTTTTTCCACCTATAATTCGCCAGCTTTGCCCTGTCGCTCCTTTTTTTTTATAGGTTTCCCCATCCTCCACAACCAATCTGAGGAAGGGACCCGAGCAATTGCTGACCCGCTGAGTTACTCCAGCACTTTATACCTATCCATGTCCTCTAGAGGTGTTGCCTAACCGCAGAGATACTCCAGCACTTTGAACTTATCCATGTTTTCCAGAGATACTGCTTGACCCACTGAGTTACCCCAGCACTTTGTATCTATCCGTGTTCTCCAGAGATGTTGCTTGACCCGCTGAGCTACAACACACTTTGTTGCGATCCGTGTTCTCCAGATATGCTGCCTGATGCGCAGAGTTACTCCCCCACTTTGTACCTATCCGTGTACACCTGAGGTGTTGCCTGACCTTCTGACTTGATCCTTGTGCATGCTTTACATTATTGACTGCCATTCCTTGTATCTGCTATTTGCGTGGCTCGTCTTTCATGTTTCGCTTCTTACAACGTGGACTCGCCGTTTACTAGGACAAATTTCCTCCGTGCCAAAGATCTCGCTGCGTGACAGTCGCGAAGAGAATTATTCTGTTGATCGACAAAAAATGCTGCAGTAACTCAGCGGGACAGGCAGCATTTCTGGAGAGAAGGAGTGGGTGACGTTTTGGATGTCTTTGGACCCTTCTTCTCGACCTGAAACGTCACCCATTCCTTCTCTCCCGAGATGATGACTGTCCCGCTGAGTAAAATATAGCGAAGATGAGCGGCAAGCGAGAGGATTGGGGAACATTTAGAGCACAACAGAGGGTAACTAAAAAGGCAATTCGGGGAGAAATGATGGACGAAAGTATGCTAGCCAAGATTAGTTAAGACAAAGGTGGGTCCCTTGCAGACAAAACAGGTGAACGTATTATTGGGTAAAGGAAATGACAAACGAGTTGAGCAGGTACTTTGGTGCTGTCTTCACTATGGAATACACAAACAATCTCCTAGTTGTACTAGGGGACAGAGGGTCTAGTGTGACGGAGGAACTGAACGAAATTCACATTAGTCCGGAAATGTTTTGGATGGAACTGATGGGACTGAAGGCTGATAAATCCCCAGGGTACTCAGGTGGGTGTCTCTAGAAATCGTGGACGCATTGGTGATCATATTCCAATAATCTAAAGATTCTGGATCAGTTCCTGTGGATTGAATGGTAGGTAATGTTATCCCATTTTTTAGGAAAGTAGGGAAAGAGAAACAGGGAATTATGGAGCAGTTAGATTCATATCGGTGGTGCGGAATATGCTGGAGTCGATTATCAAAGCTAATAGTGTCGCACTTGGATAGCAGTAAAAGGATCGGTCTAAGTCAGCATGGATTATAGAAAGGGAAAGCCTGCTTGACAAATATTAAGCTATATTTTGAGGATGTAACAAGTAAAATGGATAAGAGGGACAGTGGACGAAGTGTATTTGATAAGGTCTCACACAGGAGATTAGTGGGCAAAATTGAGCACACGGAATAGGGGGTTGGATATACACATGGATAGAAAACTGGTTGGCAGATAGGAAACGAAGTTTGGTGTCGCAAAGTTCGGTACTGGCACCGCTGCTATTTACAATATCTATTAATGATTTAAATGAAGAAATTAAAAGTGCCATTATCAAATTCGCAGAGGACACGAGGCTGTGTGGCAGCGTGAACTGTGAAGATACAATACGATACAAACTTATTGTCATTTAAACCTCAAAGAAGTTCAAACTAAATTTTGTTTCTGCAGTCATACAACAAGAAAAGAACAAAGACACAAAAACAACACAATTTACACAAACATCCATCACAGTGAACTTCCTTCTCACTGTGTTGGATGGCAAAATCTTGTCTCTCCCCTGTGTTCCATTCTTCTCCGGATGTTAAAGCCTTCGGAGGGCGATGGCAAGTCCCGCGGCCGATAAGGCCGCTCCGGATCACCCTCAACCCCGCAACTCGAATGGGAGAAGTTGCCGTTGCGGGAGCTCCGAAAAGCGGTCTGCCACCAGGGACCCACGAGCTCCCGATGTCACCGTCCACCGGACCTACGGCTGGAGCCACCGAGCTCCGGAGTCGGATCGCAGCAGCGCGCCACCACAGCTCTCCACGCTCCGAAGCCGGCTAGTCCCACGACGGTAAGTCCGCAGGCTCCGCGACTGGAGCACACAGGTCGTCCAGTTTGGAGGCCGCTCCACAGTGCCGCCCCAACGACAACGGAGACCGGACAGGGAAAAGGTCGGGTCCCCCGTACAGAGAAGAGATTTAAAAGTTTCTCCCACCCACACCCCCACCCACCACATATACACAGCTAAAAACAATATAATAACCATAACAAACTATACATTCAACAGGATAAAAAATTAAAATAAAAAATAAAAAGGGGATACTATGTTGATGAAGGGTGACATGGATAGATTGGGTGAGTGGGCAGATGCATGACAAATGCAGTGTAATGTGAATAAATGTGAGGTTATTGACTTTGATGGCAAGATCAAGAAGGCAGGTTATTATTTGAATGGTTTCAGATTAGGAAAAGGGGAAGTACAACGAGACCTGGGTGTCCTTGTACATCAGTCACTGAAAGTAAGCATGCAGTTAAAGCAGGCAGCGAAGAAAGCTAATGGCATGTTGGCCTTATTAACGACAGGATTTGAGTATAGAAGCAAAGAGGTCCTTCTATAGCTTTACAGGGCGCTGGTTGGACAACACCTGGAGTTGTGTGTGCAATTTGGGTCTCATAACTTCAGGAACGACATTATTTCTCTTGCGAACGTGCAGCGTAGGTTCACGAAGTTAATTCCTTGGATGGTTGGACTGTCATATGATGAAAGAATGGAACGACTGTGTTTGTCTACACTGGAACTTAGAAGGAATAGGGGATCTTCCAGAAACATATAAAATTATTTAGCGATTAGATAAGCTAGATGCCGGAAACATGGTCCCGATATTTGGGGAGTCCAGAACCAGGGGCCACAGAATAACAATAAGGTGTAAGCCATTTAGAACTGAGACGAGAAAAACGATTTCACCAAGAGAGTTGTCAATTTGTGTAATTCTCTGCCTCAGAAGGTAGTGGAGGCCGATTCACTGGATGCGTTCACAAGAGAGTTAGATAGAGGTCTTAGGGCTAGCTGAATCAATGGATATGGGGAGAAGGCGGGAACGGGGTTCTGATTTTGGATGTTCAGCCATGATTACATAGAATCGCGGTGCTGGCCCGAATAAAAAAATCTTATTACTTTCAGTTAATTTATTGGCTGTTGTGATCCTGTGCCGCGGAAATTGTGGTCTCTCCAAATGCCTTACCCGCTACCTTGTGGCTATGGCAGCAATGGATCTAATGGTCCATTGCTGCCATAAAAAAATAATGCTCAAGGGGTACAGGGATGGAGGGGATGGTTGACAAGTGGGGGTTGATGTTTATCTTGTTTACAATCGTTGATGTTTATCTTGTTACTATTGTTGATGTTTATCTTGTTTACTATTGTTCACTGATGTTGGGTACTTCAAATATGAAGATTGTATGTACATAATAGCTGTATGTTTATATGTGTCTGTAGGTATTATGGGAAATTGCCTAGGGCAGTACTATTATTAGTAAGGAATTGATTTTAAATACGATAGAAGTGTTGGGGAAAAGGGGTGAGATTTAATAAGTTATTCTTCTTCTCACTCCTTTTCGAGCTTGTACAGACTCTGAGTTGGACATTGGAACCTTGATTTTGTTCTTCTCATTTGTAAATGTTGATTGCAATGTTCAATTGTTTGATAATTTCGATTTTGTTAATATCAATGTCTTTAATGTCTTTACTTGTTCGGAATAAATAAATAAATAAATAAATAAATAATGGTGGTTGTAGTTAATGTTGTACTGGAGCAGATCAATTGTATATATATGTATGCTGAGTTCTTGATCACTACTCCAACTTGCGCACTAATAATCGCACTGCGAGTCGCAACCATGAGCTGTTCCGTTTGCTTCACGGTCGCGTTTACTTTCGATCGATACATCGGTATATACTGCCAGAAGCTGCGGAACCAATATTGTCGCGGGAGAATAGCGACTGCGGTGATAATAACAGTGGTGGTAATGAGTTGTGCACAGGGTATTCCATATTACATTGCAGTCGATCCAAGTCGTTGCGTCGGCACAGTTGAATTTCATACGTCACCTCAATGGAAAGCCTATACGTTGTTTAAAATATCATTACCCCGTTATTACCGTTCGGGACAATTGTACTGCTTAATGCTTTAACAGTTATGACATATTATAACGGCAAATAAACTCCGCCAGCGACTCAGGAACAGTCGTGGTGATCAGAAAGACTCAGAGGTACAGAACCGGAGAAAGTCAATCATATTGCTCTTCGCTCTATCAGCCAATTTCATATTATTGTGGATACCCAAAGTTGTGTATGCTGTGAACTTGCAACTATCAAATTATACCTACCAGGACAAGTATTTCAGCAGTCCTATGTATATTCTACATGTGTCCGCATTTATGATGCAGTTGCTCAGTACCTGTACCAACTCCTGTATCTATGGACTGAAGATGCGAAAATTCAGAGAGGAATTGAAGACCGGAGTCAAGCGTTTATTTATATTAAACGGACTGCTCTGTAAATAAATAGGACACGCAATTGTAAGTTCGTTGAACTTGTAAATAAATGTCCAGAAAACACTAAATTTCTTGTGTGTTCCACGAAGATGACTCAAGTCTTTTTCTTGCACTATTATTCTAATTGATTAGGTTTAATCCGGAAGAAAGTGTCGGCGCAGTGGGCACGACTCAGTTGTGCTAAATCAATTAATTGTTGCTTTGTGATATATCAATCGATAGAGTACTTAACGCCGATTACATGGTTTCGCGGTCGGATTCATGACCCGTGTCTAAATAAACTATGTTTGGCGTCATCTCGTGTTCTGGGTCTAACACCTCCCATTGAGCGTGCATATATTTGCATCTGCTAGCGTTTATTTCAAGGGGGCGAGAATACAAACATACGAATGTAAAGCTGAGGCTCTATACGGCGTGACGGGCCGCATTTTTAATATTGTGAGCAATTTTGGGTACCATATCCGTGGAAAAATGAGCTGTGGAAAGCACCCGGAGGATGTTTACAAGAATAATCGGACGAATGAGTGAGTTAACATATGATGAGCGTTTGACGACATTGGGCCTATATTCGCTCGAATTTAGAAGAATGGCGGGGGACCTCATTGAAACATACCGAATAGTGAAAGGATAAAGTGGATAGAGTCATAGAGTGATACGGTTTGAAACATGCCCTTTGGCCCAACTTGCCTACAGCAGTCAACATGCCCTAGCTACACCAGTCGTACCTGGCACCATTTAGCCCATACCGCTCCAAACCTGTCCTAAACTGTTTCTTAATCGTTGGGATAGTCGCTGCCTCAACTACCTGCTCTGGCAGCTTGTTCCATACATTCATCACCCTTTATGTGAAAAGGTTACCCTCAGAACCCTATTAAATATTTTCCTCTTCACCTTAAACCTATGTCCTCTGTTCCTTGATTCATCCAACTCTGGCAAGAGATTAAGTGCATCTACCCGATCACCGCTCATCCTCCTGCGCCCCAAGCCATAGAGTCCCAGCCTGCTCGACCTCTGCCTATGGCTCAGACCTTCTAATCCTGGCAGCATTCTCACCAACATCTTATATATCTGCAACATGACCTCCCAACTTCCATACTCGATACTCTGACTGATGAATAGCAATATGCCAAAAGCCTTCTCACCACCTGATCTACGTGTGACACCGCCTTCGGGGAACTATGCACATGTACTCCTATATCTCTCTGCTCTACAACACTACACAATAGACAAACGACAATGGATGCAGGAGTAGGCCATTGGACGTTTCGAGCCTGCACCGCCATTCAATGTGATCATGGCTGTTCATCCCTAATCCAGATCATACTGACCCGAACCATTCACTGCCCATGATAGATTTCCCAAATATGCCAGTATATCCAATCTCTCTGAACAGCATCGAGAGACATTCCAACCACAAAGGATAAGCTTACTGTTCTATAGTTAACATCATTTCCACTGCAACCCATCTTGAATAAAGTCACAGCATTTGCCACCCTACAATCTTCTGGCAACCATCCCGTATTTATAGTCGACTCGTAAATTTCAAACAGGGATCCCACAAACTCCCCTGTGGTTTCTCATAATGACCTCGGATATATCTGATCAGGCTCTGGAAAGTTGTCTAACTTCATACACGATAGTACCTTCAACGTACTATCGACCGTATTACTGACTGCATTTATTACCCTGCCCTTGACTGCCCCAAGTTCCTCCGTCCTCCTCTCTTTTTCCTCGTAAATACTTAGGAGAAATACTCATTGAGGACCTTGCCCATCTCCTTTTGCTACACACATAGTTGACCGTTTTGCATCCTGAGGGATCCCACTCTCGTGTTACCCTTTCCATCCTTATATATTTATAAAATCTCTTGGGGTTTTCCTTAATGCTATCTGCCAGAGCGAGCTCCTTGCATCTTTTTTGCCCTTCTGATTTCCTTTTTTACTTTGCGCCTTGGTTCCCGAATCTCCGCCAGGGTTACACATGATCCCTGCTGCCTATACATGTCCAATGCGTGCTTTTATTCTTAAATGTTGCCTCAATTTCTCCCGACATCCAAGGTTCCTTAGGGTTTCCTGTCTTGCCCTTCACTCCAACAGGGACGTGCCTATCCTGACCAATTGTCATCACACCTTTAAACACATCCCTATTGGTTGATGCTCTTTCCCCCGCAAACCCGCTCCTATCAACTTGAGCGAGACACTCTCTCATGCCCGGAAAGTTGGCCTTACCCAAATGTTGCTTTTTAACGTGATTTCTCTTTCTTTCCCTTTATCTATCTATATATCTATCTATCTTAAACCTAATCGAACCTAATATGTAGGACCCTCTACATGTTGCTGACTATGGAGCGGATGTTTCTACTTGGGGGAGAGTATAGGACTAGAGATCATAGTGTCACAATTAAAGAACGTTCCTTTAGCAAGGAGAAGAGGAGAAATATATTTAATCAGAGGGTGATGAATCTGTGGAATTCATTATCGCAGAACAGCGTGGATGCCGTCAATAGATGTCTTTGGGGCAGAGATAGATAGATTCTTGATTAGCACATGTGTCAGGAGCTATGAGGAGAAAAAATGAGGGAAGGGTTAGGAGGGATAGATACAGTAGATTAGCCACGATTGAATGGCGTTGACATGATGGGCCGAATGGCCTAATTATGCTCTGATCACTAATGCTCTTATGATCTGTAGAATTCATCCGACGGGGAAGACGCTGTTTCAGCTTTAAATGATGAATCAACTTCACTTGGTAATTTATATCGGAGTTTCGAATTACAAGCATTGTCTCAGCTGACAGCTCATGCTTCTTACTCGTTCCTTTTCGTCTGTGTAATAGCACGAAAGCGCCTAAACCGCATTCACAACTTAGCGTAGCACCTAAACCTCATTCACAACTTACATGATCTGCCGGTTGCCAAATACTATAATTTACTGTCCTTGGCGTCCTCCACAGTTAGAGTGAGGCAAAAAGGAAATTGTTGGAACATATTCTCATATTTTGCTTGGGAAGCTTGCAGCCTTGGGATATGAAAAATGTTTTATGTTGCTTCAAGTAACCCCTACATTATTTCTCTCTCCATCCCCCCATCTCAAGTAATATCAGCTTTCTGATCTCACCTTTTAAACAGCTAACAGTGGCATGTTTCCTTTATCATTGCTACATTTTTTGCATATCTATTTTTAAAGGATCTATTTTTAAAGGATAAAATCAAACCTGCCTCCACCACTTCCACTGGAAGCTCATTCCACACAGCTACCGCTCTCCCAGTAAAGAAATTCCCCCTAATGTTACCCCTAAACTTCTGTCCCTTAATTCTCAAGTCATGTCCCCTTGTTTGAATCTTCCCTACTCTCAATGGGAAAAGCTTATCCACGTCAACTCTGTCTAACCCGCTCATAATTTTAAAGACCTCTATCAATTCCCCTCTTAACCTTCTGCGCTCCAAAGAATAAAGACCTAACTTGTTCAACCTTTCTCTGTAACTTAGTTGCTGAAACCTAGCCAACATTCTAGTAAATCTCCTCTTTACTATCTCTATTTTGTTGACATTCTTCCTATAATTAGGCGACCAAAATTGTACTCCATACTCCAGAATTGGCCTCACCAATGCCTTGTACAATTTAAACATTACATCCCAACTTCTGTATTCAATGCTCTGATTTATAAAGGCCAGCACACCAAAAGCTTTCTTTACCACCCTATCTACATGAGATACTACCTTCAGGGATCTATGCACAGTTATTCCTAAATCCCTCTGTTCAACTGCATTCCTCAATTCGCTATAATTTACCATGCACGTCCTATTTTGATTTGTACTGCCGAGATGTAGCACCTCACATTTATCAGCCTTAAACTCCATCTGCCGTCTTTCAGCCCACTCTTCCAAATGGCCTAAATCTCTCTGTAGACTTTGAAAATCTACTTCATTATCCAAAACACCACCTATCTTAATATCATCTGCATACTTACTAATCCAATTTTCCACACCATCATCCAGATCATTGATGTACATGACAAACAACAGTGGACACAACACAGACCCCTGAGGCACCCCACTAGTCACCGGCCTCCAACCTGACAAACAGCCATCCACCATTACTCTCTGGCATCTCCCATTCCGTCACTGTTGAATCCATCTTACTACTCCACCATTAATACCCAACAATTGAATCTTCTTAACCAACCTTCCATGCGGAACCTTATCAAAGGCCTTACTGAAGTCCATATAGACAATATCCACTGCTTTACCCTCATCAATTTCCCTAGTAACCTGTTCGAAACATTCAAGAAGATTAGTCAAACATGACCTTCCAGGCACAAATCCATGTTGACTGTTCCTAATCACACCCTGCTTATCCAGATGCTTTTATATATTATCTCTAAGTATCCTTTCCATTAATTTGCCCATCACTGACGTCAAACTAACAGGTCTATAATTGCTAGGTTTACTCTTAGAACCCTTTTTAAACAACGGAACAACATGCGCAGCACACCAATCCTCCGGCACTATTCCCGTTTCAAATGACATTTGAAATATTTCTGTCATAGCCCCTGCTATTTCTACACTAACTTCCCTCAATGTCCTAGGGAATATCCTGTCAGGACCTGGAGACTTATCCGTTTTCATATTTTTCAAAAGTGTCCGCACCTCCTCTTCTTTGAATCTCATAGTTTCCATTGCTACTCTGCTTGTTTCCCTTACCTCACATAATTCCATATCATTCTCCTTGGTGAATACCGAAGAAAAGAAATTGTTCAATATCTCCCCCATCTCTTTTGGCTCTGCAGATAGCTGTCCACTCTGACTCTCTAATGGACCAATTTTATTCCTAGTTTCCTTTTGCTATTAATATAGCTGTAGAAACCCTTTGGATTTACTTTCACCTTACTTGCCAAAGCAACCTCATATCTTCTTTTAGCGTTTCTAATTTCTTTCATAATATTCTTTTTACATTCTTTATACTCCTCAAGCACCTCATTTACTCCATGCTGCCTGTAATTATTGTAGATCTCTCTCTTTTTCCGAACCAAGTGTCCAATTTCCCTTGAAATCCATGTCTCTTTCCAATTTTTACTATTTCCTTTCAACCGAACAGGGACATAAAGATTCTGTACTCTTAAAATTTCACCTTTAAATGTCCTCCATTTCTATTATATATCCTTTCCATAAAACAACATGTCCCAATTCACTCATTTTAAATCCTTTCGCATCTCCTCAAAGTTAGCCTTTCTCCAATCAAAAATCTCAACCCTAGGTCCAGTTCTGACCCTCTCCATAATTATATTGAAACTAATGGTATTGTGATCACTGGACCCGAAATGCTCCCCAACGCATAACTCCGCCACCTGCCCTGTCTCATTTCCTAACAGGAGGTCCAGCACTGCCCCTTCTCTAGTAGGTACCTCTATGTATTGCTGCAAAAAAAAATCCTGCACACATTTTACAAACACCAAACCATCCAGCCATTTTACAGAATGTGTTTCCCAGTCTATATGTGGAAAATTGAAATCTCCCACAATCACCACCTTGTGCTTACTACTAATATCTGCTATCTCCTTACATATTTTCTTTTCCAATTCTCGATCCCCATTTGGCGGTCTATTATACACCCCTATAAGTGTTGCTACACCTTTCCCATTTCTCAGTTCCACCCAAAAATCCTCCCTAGACGTTCCCTCTAATCTATCCTGCCAAAGCACTGCTGTAATATCTTCCTTGACAAGCAATACAACACCCCACCTCTTGCCCCTCCAATTCTCTCACCCCTGAAGCAACGAAATCCTGGAATATTTAGTTTCCAATCTCAGCCCTCCTGCAACCATGTTTCACTGATCGCCACAACATCATACTTCCAGGTGTCAATCCAGGCTCTAAGCTCATCCACCTTTCTTACAATGACCCTAGCATTAAAAGATACACATTTAAGAAACCCACCACCACTTATTCACTGTTTATTATCTTTTTCTTCTTTCTCCCCTACATGTTGAGTCCGAGTGCTTCCCTTCTCTGCATCCTGCCTCCCACATTATTTTCTAGCTTTCTATATTTGAGTCCCTCCCCACAACCGTTCTAGTTTAAAGTCTCCCCAGTAGCCTTTGCAAATCTCCCCGCCAGGATATTGGCCCCCCTCCGGTTCAAGTGCAACCCGTCCTTTCTGTACAGGTCACACCTTCCCCAAAATAGGTCCCAATGATCCAGAAATTGAATCCCTGCTCGCTGCATCAGTTCCTCAGCCACTCAGATACTTTTTCCTGCAAACGCAGATGATGCAACACCTGTCCCATTACCTCCTTCCTCGACTCCATCCAAGGACGCACACAGTCTTTCCAGGTGAGGCAGAGGTTCACTTGCACTTCCTCCAACCTCATCTACTGTATCCGCTGTTCCAGGTGACAACTTCTCTACATCGCCGAAACCATGCGCCGGCTCGGCGATCATTTCGCTGAACACCTCCGCTCAGTCAGTCTTCAACTCCCGCTTCAACTCCTCCTCCCATTCCCAAACTTACCTCTCTGTCCTGGACCTCCTCCATTGTAAAATTGTAGCAACAGCATCTCATATTTCACTTGGGTCGTTAACACCGCAGCGGAATGAACATTGACTGCTCTGACTTCATATAGCCCTTGCTTTCTCTCTCCATCCCCTTCCCTTTCCCAGTTCTCCCACGTCTTACTGTCTCCACCTACATTCTAACTTTGTCCGTCCCCCTCCCCTGACTTCTCGACCCGAAATGTAACCCATTGCTTCTCTCCAAAGATGCAGCCTCACCCTTTAAGTCACTCCAGCATTTTGTGTCTACCTTTAAAAAAATCATATTTCTTTCAGTTAATTTATTGGCTGCTGTGATCCTGTGCCGCGGAAATTGTGGTCTCTCCAAATGCGTTACCCGCTACCTGGTGGCTATGGTAGCAGTTGATTTAATGGTGCTTTCTAGTTAATGTTGTACTGGAGCAGATAAATTACATATATATGTAAGCTGAGTTCTTGATAACTACTCCAACTTGCGCTGTGATAATCGCCCTGCGAGTCGCTATCACGAGCTGTTCCGTTTGGCTCACGGTCGCGTTTACTTTCGATCGATACATCGGTATCTGCTGCCAGAAGCTGCGGAACCAATATTGTCGCGGGAGAATAGCGACTGCGGTGATAATAACAGTGGTGGTAATGAGTTGTGCAAAGGGTATTCCATATTACTTTGCAGTCGATCCAAGTCGTTGCGTCGGCACAATTGAATTTCATACGTCACCTAAATGGAAAGCCTATACGTTGTTTTAATAATATCATGACTCCATTATTACCGTTCGGGACAATTGTACTGCTTAATGTTTTAACAGTTAGACATGTTATAACGGCAAATAAACTCCGCCAGAGACTCAGGAACAGTCGTGGCGATCAGAAAGACGGAGAGGTACAGTACCGGAGAAAGTCAATGATATTGCTCTTCGCCCTATCAGCCAATTTCATATTAATGTGGATACCCAAAGTTGTGTATGCTGTGAACCGGCAAGTATCAAACTATGCCTACCAGGACAAGTATTTCAGCAGTCCAATATATATTCTACAAGTGTCCGGATTTATGATGCAGTTGCTCAGTACCTGTACCAACTCCTGTATCTATGGACTGACGATGCGAAGATTCAGAGAGGAATTGAAGACCGGAGTCAAGTGTTTGTTTACATTAAACGGACTGCTCTGTAAATAAACAGGACAAGCAATTGTAAGTTCGTTGAGCTTGTGAATAAATGTCCAGAAAATTCTAAATTTCTAGCTTGTTCCACGAAGATGACTCAAGTGTTTTTCTTGCACTATTATTCTAATTGATTATGTTTAATCCGGAGGAAAGGGTCTGCGCAGTGGGCACGACCCAGTTGTGCAACATCAATTTATTGTTGCTTTGTGAGATATCAATATATAGAGTACTTAACGGCGAAAACCTGGTTTCGCGGTCGGATTCATGACCCGTGTCTAACATACTATGTTTGGCGTCTTCTCGTGTTCTGGGTCTAACACCTCCCATTGAGCGTGCATATATTTGCATCTGCTAGCGTTTATTTCAAGGGGGTGAGAATACAAAAACATGGATGTAATGCTGAGGCTCTATACGGCGTGACGGGCCGCATTTTTAATATTGTGAGCAATTTTGGGCACCATATCCAAGGAAGAAAGAGCTGTGGAAAGCGCCCGGAGGATGTTTACAAGAATAATCGCACGAATGAGTGAGTTAATATATGATGAGCGTTTGACGACATTGGGCCTATATTCGCTCGAATGTAGAAGAATGGCGGGGGACCTCATTGAAACATACCGAATAGTGAAAGGATAAAGTGGATAGAGTCATAGAGTGATACTGTTATGAAGCATGCCCTTTGGCCCAACTTGCCTACAGCAGTCAACATGCCCCAGCTACACTGGTCGTACTTGCCACCATTTAGTCCATATCGCTCCAAACCTGTCCTATATATGTATCTCTCTAACTGTTTCTTAAACGTTGCGATAGTCGCTGCCTCAACTACCTGCTCTGGCAGCTTGTTCCATACATTCATCACCCTTTATGTGAAAAGGT
Organism: Malacoraja senta; assembly: GCA_038087875.1. Taxonomy (NCBI): domain Eukaryota; kingdom Metazoa; phylum Chordata; class Chondrichthyes; order Rajiformes; family Rajidae; genus Malacoraja; species Malacoraja senta. Next base: position 53,846 of record JAXLNO010000689.1, read on the forward strand.
TACCCTCAGAACCCTATTAAATATGTTCCCCTTCACCTTAAACCTATGTCCTCTGTTCCTTGATTCGCCTACCCTGGCAAGAGATGCATCGGGTGCATCTACCCGATCTACCGTGGTCCTTTCGCAATCTTATACATCTATATGAGATCACCACTCATCCTCCTGCGCTCCAAGTCATAGAGTCCCAGCCTGCTCGACATCTGCCTATGGCTCAGACCATCTAATCCTGGCAGCATCCTCACCAACATCTTACATAACTGCAACATGACCTCCCAACTTCCATACTCGATACCCTGACTGATGAATAGCAATATGCCAAAAGCCTTCTCACCACCTGATCTACGTGCGACACCACCTTCAGGGAACTATGCACATGTACTCCTATATCGCTCTGCTCTACAACACCACCCAATAGACAAACGACAATGGATGCAGGGGTAGGCCATTGGACGCTTCGAGCCAGCACCGCTATTCAATGTGATCATGGCTGATCATCCCTAATCCAGATAATCCTGACCCGAACCATTCACTGTGTAGGTCCTGCCCATGATATACTTCCCAAATATGCCAGTATATCCAATCTCTCTGAACAGCATCGAGAGACATTCCAACCACAAATGATAAGCTTACTGTTCTATAGTTAACAGCATTTTCACTGCAGCCCTTCTTGAATAAAGGCACAGCATCTGCCACCCTACAATCTTCTGGTAATCTTCTGGCAACCCTCCCGTATTTATCAAACAGGGATCGCACAATCTCCTCTGTGGTTTCCCATAATGACCTCGGATATATCTGATCAGGCACTTTAGAGTTGTCTACTTCATACACGATAGTACCTTCAACGTACTATCGACCGTATTACTGACTGCTCTTATTACACTGCCCTTGACTGCCCCAATTTCCTCCGTCCTCCTCTCTGTTTCCTCGGTAAATACTTCGGAGAAATACTCATTGAGGACATTGCTCATCTCCTTTTGCTACACACATTGTTGACCGTTTTGCATCCTGAGGGATCCCACTATCTCGTGTTACCCTTTCCATCCTTATATATTTATAAAATCTCTTGGGGTTTTCCTTAATGCTATCTGCCAGAGCTAGCTCCTTGCCTCTTTTTTGCCCTTCTGATTTTCTTTTTTACTTTGCTCCTTGGTTCCAGAAACTCCGCCAGGGTTACACATGATCCCAGCTTCCTATACATCTCCAATGCTGCTTTTATTCTTAAATGTTGCCTCAATATCTCCCGACATCCAAGGTTCCTTAGGTTTTCCTATTTTGCCCTTCACAGCCCATTTGGTTCATGTTCTTTTCTCCGGAAACCCGCTACTATCAACTTGAGCACGACACAGTCTCATGCCCGGAAAGTTTGCCTTACCCAAATGTTGCTTTTTAACGTGATTTCTCTTTCTTTCCCTTTATCTATCTATCTATCTTAAACCTAATCGAACCTAATATGTAGGACCCTCTACATGTTGCTGACTATGGAGCGGATGTTTCTACTCGGGGGAGAGTATAGGACTAGAGATCATAGTGTCACAATTAAAGGACGTTCCTTTAGCAAGGAGAAGAGGGGAAATGTATTTAGTCAGATAGTGGTGAATCCGTGGAATTCATTATCACAGAACACCGTGGATGCCGTCAATAGATGTGTTCGGGGCCTAGGTAGATAGATTCTTGATTAGCACATGTGTCAGGAGCTATGAGGAGAAAAAAGGAGGAAAGGGTTAGGAGGGATAGATACAGTAGATTAGCCACGATTGAATGGCGTTGACATGATGGGCCGAATGGCCTAATTATGCTCTGATCACTAATGCCTTTATGATCTGTAGAATTCATCCCACGGGGAAGACGCTGTTCCAGCTTTAAATGATGAATCAACTTCACTTGGTAATTTATATCGGAGTTTCGAATTAGGAGCATTGTCTCAGCTGACAGCTCTTGCTTCTTACTCGTTCCTTTTCGTCTGTGTAACAGCACGAATGCGCCTAAACCGCGTTCACAACTTAGTGTAGCGCCTAAACCGCATTCACAACTTACATGATCTCCCGGTTGCCAAATACTGTAATTTACTGTCATCCACTGTTAGAGTGAGGCAAAAAGGAAATTGTTGGAACATCTTCTCATATTTTGCTTGGGAAGCTTGCATCCTTGGGGTATGAAAAATGATTTATTTAGCTTCAAGTAAACCCTGCATTATTTCTCTCTCCATCCCCCCATCTCAAGTAATATCAGCTTTCCGATCCCACCTTTTAAACAGCTAACAGTGGCATGTTTCCTTTATCATTGTAATTTTTTTGCATATCTTTCATTCATTTGTTCTATATCACTTTACATTATCACGTATATATCTCAGTCTGTATGAGGTGATTATCAGTTTGAAGAAGAATCTCGACCCCGAATGTCACGCATTCCTTCTCTCCAGATAAGCTTCCTTCCCCGTTGCGTTAATCCAGCATTGAGTGTCTATCTTCGGTTTAAACCAGCATCTGCAGTTTCATCCTGCACATTTCGTCACACCGAAGGTCCAGGAACAGAGAAGGTGGGTACCCATGGTCAGAAACAGGAAGTGCAGGTGACTTCTCTGGCCATCCTACTTCAAATCAAATACTCTCTTTAGAGTGCTGACGTGGGGGATACCTCACGTCAAAGTTGAGCAGCTGTGGCAGGAAGGACTGTTACAGAAACTCTGCAAATGAGGCTCAGCAGGTAATGGCTACGTCAAGCAGAGCCACAATTGTAGATGACTACATAATTCGAGGTGCAGACAGGCGTTGATGTGGCAGCAATCGAGTCTACAGGATTGTGTGTTGCTTTCCTACTGCCAGGGTTCATGGCGTCACGGAGCGGCTTCATGACATCCTCTGGAGGGAGGGGAAGCAGCGGTAAGTCGTTGTGCGTGTTGACACAAATTACGTAGGTGGGAAATGGAAGTACTTTCTGCAACATGAGTATAGGGAGTTGGGTAAAAAAAAAAAAAGTCATGACTTCCATTGTCGTAATCTTTGGATCGGTTCCAGCGCCACGTGGTAGTGAGGGAAGGAACAGGAAGATACATGAGTTGAATCTGGGCTGAGAGGTTGGTGCAGCTGCAGAGATTCAGATTTCTAGATCATTGTGATCACTTCTGGAGATGAGGTGACATTTCCAAGAACGATGGCTTACATGTTAGCTTGAGAGGATTGAATATCCAGGCACGCATGATCGCTTGTGCTGCACGGCTGGGTTTCAATTAGATTGACAGGGCGGTGGGATCTCATCCGATAACGAGGCACATAAGAGTCAGGACGTTGGTATGGAGGGTGGGGAAAGGAAGTCAGTCAGCCAGTAGTGGCTGTTCGTTTAAATTATGTTAATTGTAATGCAACAGGCCTGATGGGTAAGACAGATGAACTTAGGGCTTGGATAGGTGCGTGCGACTGGGACGTTGCGCCTATTATATAAACCTAGCTAATAGATGTTATGATTGGAAGCTCAACGTTCCAGGGTCCAGGTGCTTCAGGAGAGACAAAGTTGTCGGTAAAAGTGGAGGGTTGTTCCGTTATTGGTTTAGGACGGGATCATGGCAGTGGACAAAGTTGACTTTACGGACGGTTCGTCTGACCGTGGAGCTGACGAACAAGAAAGGGATGATTTTGGAGCGTACTATACGTAAAAGTTGGAACGTACAAGTTGACAACGGGAATTAAAATACCAAATACCAAATTAAAATACCCTCGCTCAGCAGCAGCAACAAAGACTCATGTGTGAGAGACTCCCAAACGCACATGCATGTTAAAATAATCTTGCTTATAAAGTAACCGTTTGATCACGAATTTTGGACTCGCTACACAGGCATGATTGAATGTCGGGGTAGACACGATGGACCTAATGGCCTAATTCTGCTGCTATCACCTGTGATCCTATGACCTTATAACACACTTTGGAGTTGTACTGATGGAGTGCACACTATGATGGTACGAATGGATAGATATACTGTGGTATGGGCCTGACGGAGTGAAACACTGTGGAATGCATCTGCGTGGTGTAGAACTAATAGAGTGCCATACTGAAGGGGAATATAGACAGAATTATCATCTGTGGGGAGGCACTGAAGGAGAGACACACCGCAATACAATACAATACAATATAATACAATACATTAATATAATACTTTATTAGCTAAGTGTGTTTTGCAACATTTGCCAAGTCAGTCATACAAATAATAAGCAACGGAACACACAAATTACATTTTCACATAAATGTCCACCAAAGGGATTCCTCCACATTCCTCACTGTGATGGGAGGCGAAAAAAAAGTTCAATTTCTTCCAGTCTTTGTTCTCCCGCGTTCGGGGGCCTCGAGCCTTCCGTTAACGGGATGAACTTGACTCCTGTAACGGCGGCGTTTGGGCTCTCGACATCGGGGCGATAAGTTACCGCAACAGGGTAATGTCAGCTCCCCCGCGCCGACGATCGGACCCCTAGTCGGGGCTGATCAAAATTCTGCGTCGTTGGAGCACCCGACTAGGCCACTCCCGATTCTGCGAGCTCTCGATGGCAAAGTCCGCAGATCGCGATTGGAGCGATCCCAGACAACGGAGCAGCTACGATGGAAAGTCTACGCCCCACGGTGGTACTCAAAGTTAGTGCGGTGAGGCCTCCAGCTTCATCGATGTTAGGCCGCAGAGCGACCGGAGAGACGACTCGAAAACCAATCGCATCTCCGGCAAGGTAAGATATTGAAAAACGTTTCCCCAGACCCCCCACCCCCACCCCCACCCCCTTATAACAAACAAGATAACATACACAAAAACATGTAAACACTAAAAATAACAAAAGAAAGGCGAAATACAGACAGACTGCTGGCGGGGCTGCCAATGGGGTGTTACTGTTTGTGTGCACAATGTGGAAAATTATTGTGTCGTGAATACACAATGGAGAGACACACTACGGAATAATACTATCTCTCTTTGGATCACATGGGATGAAACCTCCCCTTTATTCTAAGACTGTGGCCCCTGGTTCTGGACTCGCCCAACATTGGGAACATTTTTCCTGCATCTAGCTTGTCCAGTCCTTTTATAATGTTATGTTTCTATAACAACTCCCCTCATCCTTCTAAACTCTAGTGAATACAAGCTTAGTCTTTTCAGTCTTTCCTCATATGAAAGTCCTTCCATCCCAGGGAGCAATCTCGTGAACCTACCCTGCACTGCCTCAATCACAGGGATGTCTTTCCTCAAATTAGGATACCAAAACTGTACACAATACTCCAGATGTGGTCTCACTGGAGTCCTATACAACTGCAGAAGAACCGCTTTACTCCTATACTGAAATCCTCTTGTTTTGAAGGCCAACATTACATCAGCTTTCTTCACTGCCTGCTGTATCTGCACGCCAACTTGCAGTGACCGGTGTACCCCTTACCTAACCTAATGCCATTGAGATAATAATCTCCCCCCTTGTTTTTGCCGCCAAAGTGGATAACCTCACATTTTTCTATTTTATACTGCATCTGCCACGCATCTGCCCACTCACTCAACCTGTCCGTGTCATCCTGCAACCTGCTAACATCCTCTTCATAGTTCACACTGCCACCCAGCTTTGTGTCATCTGCAAACTTGCTAGTGTTGCTCCTAATTCCCTCTTCTAAATCATTAATATATATGGTAAACAGTTGCGATCCCAACACCGAGCATTGCGGCACTCCACTCGCCTCTGCCTGCCATACTGAAAAGGACCCGTTCAGTCCTACTCTTTGCTTCCGGTCTCCCAACCAATTTATATCCATGACAACACCCTACCCCAATACCATGTGCACTAATTTTAGACTCCAGTCTCTTGTCGAATGCCTCACTGAAATCCATGTATACAACATCGACAAGTCACTTCTCAACGACTTTTTGGTCACGTCTGCAAAAAACTCAATCAGACTTGCGAGACACTACATTCCCCGTACAAAACCATGCTGACTATCCCTAATCAGACCTTGCTTATCCAAATGCCTGTATATCCAAATAACTGTAGAAAAGGTTGCTTATCGGGCTGGTGGCCTGCGACTAGTGGTGTGCCTCAGGGTTCGTTGCTGAGCCCGTTACTGTATGTCATCTTCGGTGGGCGGCGCGACTCTCGTTTGCAGCGGCCTCTGCAGTCCGTCTATCTTTTTATTATTTTTGTCTCGTTTTTATGTAGTTTTTTTTTGTTTTTTTTTGTCGGGGAATGTGTGTGGGGGATGGGGGTGGGGTGGGGGGGGACTTTGAAATCTCTCCCCTGCACGGGAGGCCCGACCTTTTCTTTGTCGGGTCTCCGTTGTCGTAGGGGCTGGGCAACGTGGAGCGGCCTCCAGCAGGAATGACCTGGGGCTCCAGTTGCGGAGCTGCGGACTACTCACCGTCACGGGGCTGGCCGAGTCCGGAGCGGGTGGAGCTGTGGTGGAGACAATCGCTGCTGCGACCCGACCCCCGGAGATTCGGAGGCTACAACCGCGGATCTGGCGGACGGCAACACCGGAAGCCCGCGGGTCCCCTGGTGGGAGACCGCTTTTCGGGGCTTCCGCAGCGGCGACTTCTCCCGCCCGAGTTGCGGGGTTGAAGAGCACCTGGAGCGGGGATTTATCCCCCCCGCGCGGCTTGGAATGGCCGCCGGACTTTGCGGGCGCGCGCCGGGGCTCTAACACCAAGACCCGGTGCGCGACCTTGCATCACCCGGCGTGGCTTTAATGGCCGCGGGATAATCACCAGCGCCCGCCGGGGGTTTTGACTTTGACTCTGACATCGGGGGGGGGGGGAGTGCAGGGGAGAGATACGTTTTTTTTGCCTTTCATCACAGCGCTGTGATGGATGTATGTGTAAATTGTGTTGTGTCTCGGGTCTTGTTCGTTTTGTGATGTATGGCTCCAGAAACGACATTTCGTTTGGACCTCAAGGGGTCCAAATGACAAATTTGTCCAAAAGACAAATCAACAAATTGTAATTGTAAAAATTGTAAAATTGTAATCTACCCCGCTGACTCTGCCATATCCTTATTTCTTTGGAGCGCAGAAGTTTAAGGGGGGACTTGATAGAAGTCTTTAAAATGATGAGCGGGTTAGACAGAGTTCACGAGGATAAGCTTTTCCCATTGAGAGTAGGGAAGATTCAAACAAGGGGCCATGACTTGAGAATTAAGGGACAGAAGTGTAGGGGTATCATTAGGGGGACCTTCTTTACCCAGAGTGTGGTGGCTCTGTGGAATGAGCTTCCAGTGGAAGTGGTTGAGGCAGGTTCGATTTTATCCTTTAAAAATAGATTGGATGGGTATATGGACGGGAAAGGAATGGAGGGATATGGTCTGAGTGCAGGTAGATGGGACTAGGGGGAAGTATGGAGAAAGAAGGGGGAAACAAAAGTGTTGGGCACGGAATTGAAGGGCCGAGATGGCCTGTTTCCGTGCTGTAATGGTTATATGGTTATATGGTTATATGGTTATTTCCTGCTCAATATACCTGTCCAATTGTTACCTTTAGATTGCCTTTATTGCCTGACATTATCTTTATTGTACCGAGCTTCTCGGCGTCACTGCCTTATCAATATTTGGAGTGATCATTCTAATGACAATTAATGGCAGGACGCAATAAAGTGACTGAGCAAAATATATTGTAATAAGCCGTCAATATGCAAGAGTCACTTGGAGAATGGAGGAAAAGCTGAAAACGACTCATGAACGTGGATGGCCCATACATCCCCCAGTGACATATCCAGCAACAAACTGCATATTTATGCACCCCTAAAGTCACTTTCTGCCACATTTCTATGTGCTGCAATTAGTGTTACAATTGATCGGTGACGAAGAATCAACGAACCGAAGCAAAACCAGAGCGCAGTGCTGATGTACTATCCACCTCTTTGATCACCTAGGTCGGACTTTGCTGGCTTTACCTTGCAATAAACGTTATTCATTTATAATGTAGTCCCTTATCACAGTGAATGGATCGATTGTAATCATGTGCTGTCTTTCTGCTGACTGGTTAGCACGTAAGAACATATTTTCCCTGTATCTCGGTACACGTGACAATATACTAAAATAAACTTAACTAAACTAAATTAATCTAAACACATTCTTGAAACACAGTTTAACCTTCATGACACAACACTGAACTTTCACCCTACTGCGTTGGATACCTTCCATGACAACATTATAACTAATTGCATGTAATATCCTCGGTGAACTAAACAAATTACACATGCACAATGCGTAAAACTAGTTTTTGGTAAGTGTTTGTTCAATGGCCTGTGGCTAACGTGACTCTGGAGGGTACCAATTAGCTCAGTGGGCGTTCCGTGGTGTAGAATAACACGTTGATCTGGTGCATGTCGCTACTTGGAACGCTTCGTATGACTGGTCGCTGCTTCAGGTAGAAAATGGAGTATCCAGCGATTTTCCACGTTGCAAGAAATTACTATCCTGTACTTGCAGCGATCGGCATTCCTGGTAAGGTACTAGAACTGACTCGGCGACCGTTTCAAGGAACAGTTAGGGAGGGCGGCACGGTGGCCCAGCGGTAGAGTTGCTGTCTTACAGCTCTTTCAGCACTTTCAGCGCCAGAGACCCATGTTCGATCCTGACTACGGGTGCTGTATGTACGGCGTTTGTACGTTCTCCTCGTGACTTGCGTGGGTTTCTCCAAGAACTTCGATTTTTCCCCCACATTCCTAAGACGTACAGGATTGTAGGCTTATTGGCTTGGTAAATATGTAAAAAATGTTCCTAATATGTGATGGATAGTGCTAATGTGCGGGGATAGCTGGTCGGTGCGCACTCGTTCGGCATGTTTCAGCGCTGTATCTCTAAACTAAACTAAACTGAACTTACACTTGGTTCGCCAACGCCTATTTGTTCTGATGGTTGCTAAGCATTTGATATCGCCTTTCATTCACATACTGACCTTTTTGACCTGCGCCTTTGTCAGAGTGCGGCGGCACACAAACCGAATATCAGCTCCTCATAATCCGCTTGATTAGCTTACAAACTGATTGAGTCCTTTCTCTAATATTAGGCACCAAATCCACATCCACATCCTCTCCTATCTGCCACTCAGTTATGTGTTCTACCACCGGTCCTCGCACCCAATTCTATCAAACACCTCCCCTTTCATCGACATTTCTTCTCCTGGCTTCACAATGCACATCCTTTGACATATCTCAAAACGTTTGACTTTTGACATCTGCGAATGTTAGTTTAGTTCAGTTCAGTTCTGAGATATAGCGTGGAAACAGATCCTTCGGCACACCCATGCCGCCCATTAATCCCCACACCGTAACAATAACCGACACAGATTACGTACAATTTAACCTTATACAAAATCAATTAACATACATGTACGTTTATGGAGTGTGGGATGCAACCGGAGCACCCACACAGTACAAGGGGAGAAGGTACAAACTCCATACAGACAGTATCCGTAGGCCGGATCAAATCCGTGTCTCTGGTAGCAACTTTACCACTGCGCCACCGTGCCGCCCCATGTTGAACCCATCTGCTCAACATTTTCCACCTATAATTCGCCAGGCTTTGCCCTGTCGCTCCTTTTTTTAAAATAGGTTTCCCCAACCACCACAACAAATCTGAGGAAGGGACCCGAGCAATTGCTGACCCGCTGAGTTCCTCCAGCACTTTGTATCTATCCGTGTTCTCCAGAGATGTTGCTTGACCCGCTGAGTTACAACACACTTTATTCCGATCCGTGTTCTGCAGATATGCTGCCTGATGCGCTGAGTTACTCCCAAACCTTGTACCTATCCGTGTACACCTGAGGTGTTGCCTGACCCACTGACTTGATCTTGTACGTTGTGAATGCTTTACATTATTGTCTGCCATTCCTTGTATCTGCTATTTGCGTGGCTCGTCTTTCATATTTCGCTTCTTACAACGTGGACTCGCCGTTTACTAGGACAAATGTCCTCCGTGCCAAAGAACTAGCTGCGTGACAGTCGCGAAAGAGAATTATTCTGTTGATCGGCACAAAATGCTGCAGTAACTCAGCGGGACAGGCAGCATCTCTGGAGAGAAGGAGTGGGTGACATTTTGGATGTCTTTGGACCTTTCTTCTCCACCTGAAACGTCACCAATTCCTTCTCTCCCGAGATGATGACTGTCCCGCTGAGTAAAATATAGCGGAGATGAGCGGCAAGCCAGAGGATTGGGGAACATTTAGAGCACATCAGAGGGTAACTAAAAAGGCAATTCGGAGAGAAATGATGGACGAAAATATGCTAGCCAAGATTAGTTAAGACAATCTGGCTCAGACCTTCTAATCCTGGCAGCATCCTCACCAACATCTTATATAACTGCAACATGACCTCCCAATTTCCATACTCGATACTCTGACTGATGAATAACAATATGCCAAAAGCCTTCTCACCACCTGATCTACGTGCGACACCGCCTTCAGGGAACTATGCACATAATAATAATAATAATAATAATAAATGTTATTTATGGGCGCCTTTCAAAAGTCTCAAGGACACCTTACAAAGTTTAACAAATAGAGTAGAAACATGTAAGCGGAATGAAATAAATAGCAAAGACATCACCAGTACACAAATTAAAGATAGAATTAAATCCCAAAACAAAAATCAAAAACACAATATGGAAGAGAGAGCAACGGCTGCTAAAGCGCACCAGCGTCCACTTTCCCTTCCGACCGCCATCTTGGACATAGACTACACATAGACACTACACATTACACACAAAATCATCCCCCACAATGATTACCACTGTGGGGGAGGCACAATGTCTAGTCCCCAAACCCAGTTCACCCAAAGTCAGGCCTATTGAGGCTTCCACAGTTGCCTCTACGGAGGCCCGATGTTCCTGGCCGTTCTCGCCGGGTGCAGTTGCCCCGGCGTCGGGAGAGTCCTCACAGCGGCTGGGACGGCGGGAACGGCCGATTTCCTACCGGAGTCCGTGGCACCTGAAGCCGACAAGGCCGCGCCGAGTTGGAGCTCAGAGGCTCCCGATGTTGGAGTCGGCGCCGCCGCCCGCGGCTGGTCGCTCCGCAGTCCCGCAGCCCGGAGGTGTTGAGGTCGGCGGTCGCAGCTCACCGGAACTCCAGCGCGTCGATCCAGCGCGGCGACCCAGGCAAGGCATCGCCCGCTCCGCTCCGCTTCGCTCCGCGATAGCGCTCCAGCGCTGTGCCGCCACCGAAGCTGAAGGTGCTGGGCAGTCCCCGCCACGAACACGACGCTCCACGCCGCTCCACGCCCGCTGGTAGGCCGCAAGGACGGGTCGACGGGGCAGCCCGGAGAAAAAGCTGCCTCACCGACCAGGTAGGGACCTAGTAATATGTTCCCCCTTACCCCCCCACATTAAAAGCCAAAATTCCCCAACAGACAAAGAAATAAAAAAACTAAAAACTAAGAAAAAAGTGAATTTAACGGACGGCTGCTGGTTAGCAGCCGTTCCCCAAGATGGCTCCTCCTCGATGTACTCCTATATCTCTCTGCTCTACAACACTACCCAATAGACACAACGACAATGGATGCAGAACTAGGCCATTGGACGCTTCGAGCCAGCACCGCCATTCAATGTGATCATGGCTGATCATCCCTAATCCAAATCATCCTGACCCGAACCATTCACGGTGTGGGTTCTGCCCATGATAGACTTCCCAAAAATGCCAGTATATCCAATCTCACTGAACAGCATCGAGAGACATTCCAACCACAAATGATAAGCTTACTGTTCTATAGTTAACAGCATTTTCACTGCAGCCCTTCTTGAATAAAGGCACAGCATTTGCCACCCAACAATCTTCTGGCAACCATCCCGTATTTATAGACGACTCGTAAATTTCAAACAGGGATCCCACAATCTCCTCTGTGGTTTCCCATAATGACCTCGGATATATCTGATCAGGCCCTGGAGAGTTGTCTAACTTCATACACGAAAGTACCTTCAACGTACTATCGACCGTAATACTGACTGCTTTTATTACCTTGCCCTTGACTGCCCCAAGTTCCTCCGTCCTCCTCTCTTTTTCCTCGGTAAATACTTATGAGAAACACTCATTGAGGACCTTGCCCATCTCCTTTTGCTACACACATAGTTGACCGTTTTGCATCCTGAGGGATCCCACTATCTAGTGTTACCCTTTCCATCCTTATATATTTATAAAATATCTTGGGATTTCCTTAATGCTATTTGCCAGAGCGAGCTCCTTGCCTCTTATTTTGCCCTTCTGATTTCCTTTTTTAATTTGCTCCTTGGTTCCCGAATCTCCGCCAGGGTTACACATGATCCCAGCTGCCTATACATGTCCAATGCGTGCTTTTATTCTTAACTGTTGCCTCAATTTCTCCCGACATCCAAGGTTCCTTAGGTTTTCCTGTCTTGCCCTTCGCTACAACAGGGACGTGTCTATCCTGACCAATTGTCATCACACCTTTAAACACATCCCAATTGGTTGATGTTCTTTTCCCCGCAAAACAGCTCCTATCAACTTGAGCGAGACACTCTCTCATGCCCGGAAAGTTGACCTTACCCAAATGTTGCTTTTTAACGTGATTTCTCTTTCTTTCCCTTTATCTATCTATCTATCTTAAACCTAATCGAACCTAATATGTAGGACCATCTACATGTTGCTGACTATGGAGCGGATGTTTCTACTCGGGGGAGAGTATAGGACTAGAGATCATGGTGTCACAATTAAAGGACTTTCCTTTAGCAAGGAGAAGAGGAGAAATGTATTTATTCAGAGGGTGGTGAATCTGTGGAATTCATTATCACAGAACAGCGTGGGTGCCGTCAATAGATGTCTTTGGGGCAGAGATAGATAGATTCTTGATTAGCACACGTGTCAGGAGCTATGAGGAGAAAAAGGCAGGGAGGGGTTAGGAGGGATAGATACAGTAGATTAGCCACGATTGAATGGCGTTTACATGGGCCGAATGGCCTAATTATGCTCTGATCACTAATGTCCTTATGATCTGTAGAATTCATCCCACGGGGAAGACGCTGTTCCAGCTTTAAGTGATGAATCAACTTCACTTGGTAATTTATATCGGAGTTTCGAATTACGAGCATTGTCTCAGCTGACAGCTCTTGCTTCTTACTCGTTCCTTTTCGTCTGTGTAACAGCACGAAAGCGCCTAAACCACATTCACAACTTATCGTAGCTCGTAAACCTCATTCACAACTTACATGATCTCCCGGTTGCCAAATACTTTAATTTACTGTCCTTGGCGTCCTCCACTGTTATAGTGAGGCAAAAAGGAAATTGTTGGAACATCTTCTCATATTTTGCTTGGGAAGCTTGCACCATTGGGGTATGAAAAATGATGTATTTAGCTTCAAGCAACCACTACATTATTTCTATCTCCATCCCCTCATCTCAAGTAATATCAGCTTTACGATCTCACCTTTTAAACACCTAACAGTGGTATGTTTCCTTTATCATTGTAACTTATTGTGCATATCTTTCATTCATTTGTTCTATATCACTTTACATTATCACGTATATATCTCAGTCTCTATGAGGTGATTTTCAGTTTGAAGAAGAATCGCGACCCCAAATGTCACGCATTCCTTCTCTCTAGATAAGCTGCCTGTCCCGTTGCGTTCCTCCAGCATTGAGTGTCTATCTTCGGTTTAAACCAGCATCTGCAGTTTCATCCTGCACATTTCCTCACACCGAAAGTCCAGGAACAGAGAAGGTGGGTGCCCATGGTCAGAAACAGGAAGTGCAGGTGACTTCACTGACCATCCTACTTCAAATCAAATACACACTTTAGAGTGCTGACGTGGGGGGACCTCACGTCAAAGTTGAGCAGCTGTGGCAGGAAGGACTGTTACAGAAACTCTGCCACTGAGGCTCAGCAGGTAATGGCTACGTCAAGCAGAGCCACAATTGTATATGACTACATAATTCGAGGTGCAGACAGGGGTTGATGTGGCAGCAATCGAGACTGAAGGATTGTGTGTTGCTTCCCTACTGCCAGGGTTCACGGCGTCTCGGAGCGGATTCATGACATCCTCTGGAGGGAGGGGAAGCAGCGGTAAGTCGTTGTGCATGTTGACACAAATTACGTAGGTGGGAAATGGAAGTACAGTCTGCAACATGAGTATTGGGAGTTGGGTAAAAAACAAAAAAAAACATGACTTCCAGTGTCGTGATCTTTGGATCGGTTCCAGCGCCACGTGGTAGTGAGGATAGGAACAGGAAGATACATGAGTTGAATCTGGGCTGAGAGGTTGGTGCAGAGGCTGAGATTCAGATATGTAGATCATTGTGATCACTTCTGGGGATGAGGTGGCCTTTCCAAGAACGATGGCTTACATGTTAGCTTGAGAGGATTGAATATCCAGGCACGCATGATCGCTAGTGCTGCACGGGTGGGTTTCAATTAGATTGACAGGGAGGTGGGATCTCATCCGATAACGAGGCACATGAGATTCAGGACGTTGGTATGGAGGGTGGGGAAAGGAAGTCAGTCAGCGAGTAGTGGCTGTTCGTTTAAATTATGCTAATTGTAATGCAACAGGCCTGATGGGTAAGACAGATGAACTTAGGGCTTGGCTAGGTGCGTGCGACTGGGACGTTACGCCTATTATATAAACCTAGCTAATAGATGGTATGATTGGAAGCTCAACGTTTCAGGGTCCAGGTGCTTCAGGAGAGACAACGTTGTCGGTAAAAGTGGAGGGTTGTTCCGTTATTGGTTTGGGACGGGACCACAGCAGTGGACAAAGTTGACTTTACGGACGGTTCGTTCATCTGACCGTGGAGCTAACGAACAAGAAAGGGATGATCACCTTTTTTGGCGCATTCTATAGGCCGGCAAGTTGTCAACGGGAATTAAAATACCAAAGACCAAATTAAAATACCCTCGCTCTGCAGCAGCCGCAAAGACTCATGTGTGAGAGACTCCCAAACGCATATGTACAGTGGCTTGCAAAAGTATTCATATCCCTTGAACTTTTCCACATTTTGTCACGTTACAACCATAAATGTATTTTATTGGGATTTTATGTGATAGACCAACAGAAAGTGGCGCATAATTGTGATGTGGAAGGAAAATGATACATGGTTTTCAATTTTTTTTAGAAATAAAATACTGAAAAGTGTGGCATGCAAACGTATTCAGCCCCCTTTACTCTGATACCCCTAAATATAATCCAGTGCAACCAATTGCCTTCAGAAGTCACTTAATTATTAAATAGAGTCCTCTTGTGTGTAATATAATCTCAGTATAAATACAGCTGTTCTGTGAAGGCCTCAGAGGTTTGTTAGAGAACATTAGTGAACAAACAGCATCATGAAGCCCAAAGAACACACCAGACAGGTCAGGGATAAAGTTGTGGAGAAGTTTAAAGCAGGGTTAGGTTATAAAAAAATATCCCAAGCTTTGAACATCTCACGGAGCACTGTTCAATCCATCATCCGAAAATGGTAAGAGTATGGCACAACTGCAAACCCACCAAGACATGGCCGTCCACCTAAGCTGAGAGGCCGGGCAAGGAGAGCATTGATCAGAGAAGCAGCCATGGTAACTCTGGAGGAGCTGCAGAGATCCACAGCTCAGGTGGGAGAATCTGTCCACAGGGCAACTATTAGTCGTGCTCTCCACAAATCGGGCCTTTATGGAAGAGTGGCAAGAAGAAAGCCATTGTTGAAAAAAAGCCTTAAGAAGTCCCGTTTTCAGTTTGCCACAAGCCATGTGGGGGACACAGCAAACAGGTGGAGGAAGGTGCTCTGGTCAGATGAGACCAAAATTGAAGTTTTTGGCCTAAATGCAAAACGCTATGTGTGGCGGAAACCTAACACTGCACATCACCCTGAACACACCATCCCCACTGTGAAACATGGTGGTGGCAGCATCATGCTGTGGGGATGCTTTTCTTCACCAGGGACAGGGAAGCTGGTCAGAGTTGATGGGAAGATGGATGGAGCCAAATACAGGGCAATCTTGGAAGAAAACCTGTTAGAGTCTGCAAAAGACTTGAGACTGGGGCGGAGGTTCACATTCCAGCAGGACAACGACCCTAAACATACAGCCAGAGCTACAATGGAATAGTTTAGATCAAAGCATATTGATGTGTTAGAATGGCCCAGTCAAAGTCCAGACCTAAATCCAAATGAGAATCTCTGGGAAGACTTGAAAATTGCTGTTCACAGACGCTCTCCATCCAATCTGACTGAGCTTGAGCTATTTTGCAAAGAAGAATGGGCACAAATTTCAGTCTCTAGATGTGCAAAGCTGGTAGAGACTTACCCCAAAAGACTTGCAGCTGTAATTGAAGCGAAAGGTGGTTCTACAAAGTATTGACTCAGGGGGGCTGAATACTTTTGCACGCCACACTTTTCAGTTTTTTATTTGTAAAAAAATTTGAAAACCATGCATCATTTTCCTTCTACTTCACAATTATGCACCACTTTGTGTTGGTCTATCACATACAATCCCAATAAAATACATTTACGTTTGTGGTTTTAACGTGACAAATGTGGAAAAGTTCATGGGGTATGAAAACTTTTGCAAGCTACTGTATGTTAAAATAATCTTACTTATAAAGTAACCGTTTGATCACGAATTTTGGACTCGCTACACGGGCATGATTGAATGTCGGAGTAGACTCGATGGACCTAATGGCCTAATTCTGCTGCTATCACTTGTGATCGTATGACCTTATAACACACTTTGGAGTTGTACTGATAGATTGCACACTATGGTGGTACGAATGGAGAGATATACTGTGGTATGGGCCTGACGGAGTGAAACACTGTGGAATGCATCTGCGTGGTGTAGAACTAATAGAGTGCCATACTGAAGGGTAATACAGATAGAATTATCATCTGTGGGGAAGTACTGAAGGAGAGACACACCGCAATACACCAGAATACAATATAATACAATACAATAATATAATACTTTATTATCTAAGTGTGTTTTGCAACATTTGCCAAGTCAGTCATAAAAATAAAAAGCAACGGAACACACAAATTACATTTTTACATAAATGTCCACCAAAGGGATCCCTCCACATTCCTCACTGTGATGGGAGGCGAAAAAAAAGTTCAATTTCTTCCAGTCTTTGTTCTGCCGTGTTCGAGGGCCTAGAGCCTTCCGTTGACGGGACGATCTTGACTCCTGTAACGGCGGCGTTTGGGCCCTCCGCACCGGGGCGATAAGTTACCGCATCAGGGCGATGTCAGCTCCCCCGCGCCGACGATCGGACCCCAAGTCGGGGCTGATCGAACTTCTGCGTCGTTGGAGCACCCGACTAGGCCTTTCCCGATTCTGCGAGCTCTCGATGGCAAAGTCCGCAGATCGCAATTGGAGCGATCTCAGACAAGGGAGCAGCTACGATGGAAAGTCTACGCCCCACGGTGGTACTCAAAGTAAGTCCGGTGAGGCCTCCAGCTTCATCGATGTTAGGCTGCAGAGCGACCGGAGAGACGACTCGAAATCCAATCGCATCTCCGGCAACGTAAGATATTGAAAAACATTTCCCCCGACCCCTCCCCCCCCCACACACACAGCCTCCCCCCCACGCATAAAACAAACAAGATAACATAGACACAAACATTTAAAACACTAAAAATAACAAAAGAAAGGCGAAAAACAGGCAAACTGTTGGCGGGGCTGCCAATCGTGCGGTGCATTATGGGGTGTTACTGATTGTGCGCACAATGTGGAAAATTATTGTGTGGTGAATACACACTGTGGGACAGTACTGATGGAGAGACACTCTACGGAATAATACTGTCCCTCTTTGGATCACATGCGATCAAACCTACCATGCGGAACTTTAGAAACAGAAACGTAGAAAATATTTGCAGGAGGAGGCCATTCGGCCCTTCGAGCCAGCACCGCCATGCATTGTGATCATGGCTGATCGTCCACTATCAATAATCCGTGCCTGCCATCTCCCCATATTCCTTGACTCCACTAGCCCATAGAGCTCGATTTAACTATCTCTTAAATCCATTCTGTGATTTTGTCTCCACTGTCCTCTGTGGCAGGGAATTCCATAAATTCACAACTCTCTGGGTGAAAACGTTTTTTCTCACCTCAGTCTTAAATGACCTCCCCATTATTCTAAGTCTGTGGCGCCTGGTTCTGGATTCTCCCAACATTGGGAACATTTTTCCTCCATCTAGCTTGTCCAGTCCTTTTATAATTGTGTATGTTTCTATAAGATCACCCCCTCATCCTTCTAAACTCTAGTGAATACAAGCCTAGTCTTTTCAACCTTTCCTCATATGACGGTCCCGCCATCCCAGGGATCAATGTCGTGAACCTACCCTGCACTGCCTCAACAGAAGGATGTCCTTCCTCAAATTAGGATACCAAAACTGTACACAATACTCCAGATGAGGTCTCATCAGAGCCCTATACAACTGCAGAAGAACCGCATTACTCCTATACTGAAATCCTCTTGTTTTGAAGGCCAACATTACATTAGTTTTCTTCACTGCCTGCTGTACCTGCACGCAGTGCCAAAGTCCGCAGATCGCAATAGGAGCGATCTCAGACAAGGGAGCAGTGCCCGGTGCACATTTCCACCCAGGTCTCGCTGTACCTCCCCCTTACCTAACCTAACCCCATTGAGATAATAATCTGCCACCTTGTTTTTGCCGCCAAAGTGGATAACCTCACATTTATCTATATTATACCGCATCTGCCACGCATCTGCCCACTCACTCAACGTGTCCTGGTCACCCTGCAACCTCCTAACATCCTCTTCATAGTTCATACTGCCACCCAGCTGTGTGTCATCCGCAAACTTGCTAGTGTTGCTCCTAATTCCCTCTTCTAAATCATTAATATATATGGTAACAGTTGCGGCCCCAACAACGTGAATTGCGGCACTCCACTAGCCTCTGCCTACCATTCTGAATAGGACCCGTTCACTACTAATCTTTGCACCTGTCTCCCAACCAATTTTCTATCCATGTCAACACCCTATCCCCAATTCCATGTGCTCTAATTTTAGACACAGGTCTCTTGTCGTTAGCCTCACTGATATCCATGTATACAACATCGACAAGTCACTTCTCAACGCCTTTTTGGTCACGTCTGCAAAAAACTCAATCAGACTTGCGAGACACTACCTTACCCGTACAAATCCATGCTGACTATACCTAATCAGCCCTTGCTTATCCAAATGCCTGTATATCCAAATAACTCTAGAAAAGGTTGCTTATGGGGCTGGTGGCCTGGGACTAGTGGTGTGCCTCAGGGTTCGTTGCTGAGCCCGTTACTGTTTGTCATCTACCCCGCTGACTCTGCCATATCCTTATTTCCTGCTCAATATACCAGTCCAATTGTTTCCTTTAAATTGCCTTTATTACCTGAGATTACCTTTATTGTATCGAGCTTCTCAGCGTCACTGCCTTATCAACATTTGGAGTGATCATTCTAATGACATCTTAATGGCAGGACGCAATAAATTGACTGAGCAAAATATATTGTAATAAGCCGTCAATATGCAAGAGTCACTTGGAGAATGGAGGAAAATCTGAAAACGACTCATGAACGTGGTTGGCCCATACATCCCCCAGTGACATATCCAGCAGCAAACCGCATATTTATACACGCCTAAAGTCTCTTTCTGCCACATTTCTATGTGCTGCAATTAGTGTTACAAGTGATCGGTGACCGAGAACCAACGAACCGACGCAAAACCAGAGCGCAGTGCTGAAGTACTATCTATCTCTTTGATCACCTAGGTCGGACATTGCTGGCTTTACCTTGCACTAAACGTTATTCATTATAATGTAATAATAATAATAATAATAATAATAATCATTTTATTTACTGGCGCCTTTTTAAAACCCAAGGACACCTTACAATGCATAGAATCACAACAACAAAAATACAAAACACATAATCGGAATAAATTAAATATAAAAACACCACAGTACACAATGTAGTCCCTTATCACAGTGAATGGATCGATTGTAATCATGTGCTGTCTTTCTGCTGACTGGTTAGCACGTAAGAACATCTTTTCACTGTACCTCGGTACACGTGACAATATACTAAACTAACCTTAAGTAAACTAAACTAATCTAAACACATTCTTGAAAACAGATTAACCTTCATGACACAACACTGAACTTTCAACCAACTGCGTTGGAAAACCTTTCATGACAACATTATAACTAATTGCATGTAATATCCTCGGTGAACTAAAGATATTACACATGCACAATGAGTAAAACTAGTTTTTCCTAAGTGTTTGTTCAATGGCCTGTGGCTAACGTGACTCTGGAAGGTACGAATTAGCTCAGTGGGCGTTCCGTGGTGTGTA
Organism: Malacoraja senta; assembly: GCA_038087875.1. Lineage (NCBI taxonomy): Eukaryota > Metazoa > Chordata > Chondrichthyes > Rajiformes > Rajidae > Malacoraja > Malacoraja senta. The sequence goes on from JAXLNO010000689.1 coordinate 74,113, forward strand.
ATAACACGTTGAACTGATGCATGTCGCTACTTGGAACGCTTCGTACGACTGGTCGCTGCTTCAGGTAGAAAATGGAGTATCCAGCGATTTTCCTCGTTGCAAGTATTTACTATCCTGTACTTGCAGCGATCGGCATTCCTGGTAAGGTACTAGAACTGACTCGGCGACCGTTTCAAGGAACAGTTAGGGAGGGCGGCACGGTGGCCTAGCGATAGAGTTGCTGTCTTACAGCTCTTTCAGCACTTTCAGCGCCAGAGACCCAGGTTCGATCCTGACTACGGGTGCTGTATGTGCGGCGTTTGTACGTTCTCCCCGTGACCTGCGTGGGTTTCTCCAAGAACTTTGGTTTCCCCTCACACTCCAAAGACGTACAGGATTGTAGGCTTATTGGCTTGTTAAATATGTAAACAATGTCCCTGATGTGTGATGGATAGTGCTAATGTGCGGGGATCGCTGATCGGTGCGGACTCGTTGGGCATGTTTTAGCGCTGTATCTCTAAACTAAACTAAACTGAACTTACACTTGGTTCGCCAACGCCTATTTGTTCTGATGGTTGCTAAGCATTTGATATCGCCTTTCATTCACATACTGACATTTCTGACCTGCGCCTTTGTCAGAGTGCGGCGGCACACAAACCGAATGCCAGCTCCTAACATTCCGCTTGATTAGCTTACAAACTGATTGATTGCGTTCTCCAATATTAGGCATCTAAACCACATCCACACCCTCACCTATCTCCCACTCACTTCTATGTTCTACCATCGGTCCTCACATCCAATTCTATCAAACACCTCCCCTTTCATCGACATTTCTTACTCTGGCTTCACAATGCACATCCTTTGACATATCTCAAAACGTTTGTCGTTTGACATCTGCCAATTTTAGTTTAGTTCAGTTCAGTTCTGAGATAAAGCGCGGAAACAGATCCATCGGCCCACCCATGCCGCCCATTGATCCCCACACCGTAACAATATCCGACACAGATGAGGTACAATTTACACTGATACAAAATCAATTAACGTACATGTATGTTTTTGGAGTGTGGCATGCAAACGGAGCACCCACACAGTTCAAGGGGAGAAGGTACAAACTCCAATCAGACAGTATCCGTAGGCTGGATCAAATCCGGGTCTCTGGCAGCAACATTACCGCTTCGGCAAAGTGCCGCCCCATGTTGAACCATCTGCTCAACTTTATCCAACTATAATTCGCCAGGCTTTGCCCTGTCGCTCATTTTTATAGGTTTCCCCAACCACCACAACCAATCTGAAGAAGGGACCCGAGCCGTTGCTGACCCGCTGAGTTACTCCAGTACTTTGTACCTATCCATGACCTCTAGAGATATTGCCTAACCAGCAGAGATACTCCAGCACTTTGTACCTATCCGTGTTTACCAGAGATACTGCTTGACCAAATGAGTTACCCCAGCACTTTGTATCTATCCGTGTTCTCCAAAGATGTGACTTGACCCGCTGAGTTACAACACACTTTGTTCCTGTCCGTGTTCTGCAGATATGCTGCCTGATGCGCTGAGTTACTCCCCCACTTTGCACCTAGCCGTGTACTCCAGAGATGTTGCCTGACCCACTGACTTGATACTGTACGTTGTGCATGCTTTACATTATTAACTGCCATTCCTTCTATCTGCTATTTACGAGGATCGTCTTTCATATTTCGCTTCTTACAACGTAGTCTCGCCGTTTACTGCGAGAAATTTCCTCCGTGCCAAAGATCTCGCTGCGTGGGTGTCGCGAAGAGAATTATTCTGTTAATAGACACAAAATGCTGGAGTAACACAGCGGGACAGGCAGCATCTCTGGAGAAAAGGAGTGGGTGACGTTTTGTACGTCTTTTGACCCTTCTTCTCGACCTGAAACGTCACCCATTGCTTCTCTCCCGAGATGATGCCCGTCCCGCTGAGTAAAACGTAGCGAAGATGAGTGGGAAGTCAGAAGATTGGGGAACATTTAGAGCACAACAGAGGGTAACTAAAAAGGCAATACCGGGATAAATGATGGACGAAAGTGAGCTAGACATGAATATAAAGGAGGATAGTACAAACTTATTTAGTTATATGAAGAGGAAAATATTAGTTAAGACAAATGTGGGTCCCTTGAAGACAAAACAGGTGAACGTATTATTGGGAACAAGGAAATGGCAAACGAGTTGAACACGTACTTTGGTGCCGTCTTCACTATCGAATACACAAACAATCTTCCAGTTGTACTAGGGGACAGAGGATCTAGGGTGACGGAGGTAGTGAACGAAATTCACATTAGTCCAGAAATGTTTTGGGTGGAACTGATGGGACTGAAGGCTGATAAATCCCCAGGGTACTCATGTAGGTGGCTCTAGAAATCGTTGACGCATTGAGGTGATCATATTCCAATATTCTAAAGATTCTGGATCAGATCCTGTGGATTGAATGGGAGGTAATGTTATCCCACTTTTTAAGAAAGTAGGGAGAGGGAAAACAGGGAATTGTGGAGTAGTCTGTTTCATATCGGTGGTGGGGAATTTGCTGTAGTCGATTATCAAAGGTAATAGCGGCGCACATGGATAGCAGTAAAAGGATCGGTCTAAGTCAGCAAGGATTATAGAAAGGGAAATCCTGCTTGACAAATCTTATGCAATTTTTTGAGCATGTAACAAGTAAAATGGATAAGAGAGACAGTGGACGTGGTGTATTTGATAAGGTCTCACACGGGAGATTAGTGGGCAAAATTGAGCACACGGTAGAGGGGGTGGGATATTGACATGGATAGAAAACTGGTTGACAGATAGAAAACGAAGATTATGAATTTACGATTACCTTTCAGAATGGAAGGCAGTGAATAGTCGGGTGCTGCAAGGTTCGGCGCTGGCACAACTGCTATTTGCAATATTTATTAATGATTTAAATGAAGAAATTAAACGTGATGTTAGCAAATTCGCAGATGACATGAGGCTGTGTGGCAGTATGAACTGTGAAGAGGATACTATGTTGATGAAGGGTGACTTGGATAGATTGGGTGAGTGGGCCGATGCATGACGGATGCAGTGTAATGTGGATAAATGTGAGGTTATTCACTTTGGAGGCAAGAACAAGAAGGCAGGTTATTATTTGAATGGTTTCAGATTAGGAAAAGGGGAAGTGGAACGAGAACTGGGTGTCCTTGTACATCAATCACTGAAAGTAAGCATGCAGTTACAGCAGGCAGTGAAGAAAGCTAATGGCATTTTGGTCTTCATAACGACAGGATTTGAGTATAGAAGCAAATAGGTCCTTCCACAGTTTTACAGGGCGATTGTTGGACCACAGCTGGAGTTGTGTGTGCAGTTTGGGTCTCCTAATTTCAGGAAGGACATTCTTGCTCTTGCGAGCGTGCAGCGTAGGTTCACGAAGTTAATTCCTGGGATGGTTGGACTGTCATATGAAGAAAGAATGGAACGACTGTGTTTTTATACACTGGAACTTAGAAGGGTGATAGGGGATCTTCCAGAAACATATAAAATTATTTTGCGATTAGATAAGCTAGATGCATCGGAAACGTGTTCCCGATGTTGGGGGAATCCAGAACTAGGGGCCACAGATTAACAATAAGCGGCAGGCCATTTAGAACTGAGATGATAAAAACATTTTCACCCAGAGAGTTGTGAATTTGTGTAATTTCTGCCTCAGTGGATAGTGGAGGCCGATTCACTGGATGCATTCACAAGACAGTTAGATAGAGGTCTTAGGGCCAGCTGAATCAATGGATATGGGGAGAAGACGGGAACGGGGTTCTGATTGTGGATGATCAGCCATGATCACATAGAAGCGCGGTGCTGGCCCGAAGGGCCGAATGGATCATCTGTATCTATTTTCTATGGTTCCATGTTTCTATGTTTCACTGTTTCTCTATCTTCGGTTTAAACTAGCATCTGCAGTTCCTTCCCACACAAATTATTCTGTCACTTCATTTTCAAATATTGCTTCATGTTACATTAATGGTTTATTTTATAAGGATATTTGAATTCGAATCTCAACTTAATCACTTGCCCATATGAAGTTATGTACGAAACATTAGAAAGTGTATGAAATAATTGCAGACGCTAGATAAAATCGAAGGTAGAAACAAAATGCTGGAGTAACTGCGCGGGTGAGGCAGCATCTCTGGAGAGCAGGAATGGACGATGTTTCGGGTCGGGGCCCTTCTTCAGCCTGAGGTCAGGAGAGTGGGCGGGACAAAGATAGAATATAGGTGGAGACAATAAAACTAGTGGGAGAACTGGGAAGAGGAAGGGCATGGGGAGAGAAAGCAAGGGCTATCTGAAGTTAGAGAAGTGAATGTTCATACCTCTATGGTGTAAACCACCCAAGCGAAACATCAGGTGCTGCTCCTCAAATTTGCGCTGGGCCACAGTCTGACAGAAATGTCTCATTGGGAATGGAAGGGGGAGTTGAAGTGCTGTGCCACCGGGGGATCAGATAGGTGAAGAGGGAGTGAGCGGAGGTGTTCATATCCCGCTTAAACTCGCTGTTCAACTAGTCCCTTCCCAACCAAACACCTGGCCCTTTACCTCCCCCCTCGACTCCATCCAAGGACTCAAATGACTCCTCAATGACATCCATCTTCCAGGCCCCCACTCCTTCTTCTTTACACTGGATGGCCAGTCAATCTCCACCTCCATCCCCACCAGGATGCTCTTAAAGCCCTCCGTTTCTTCCTCTTCGGCAGAACCAGATAATTTCCCTCCAGCAAGAATCTCCTCCGCCAGAAGAGCTGGTCCTTACCCTCACATTCTCCTTAGACTCCCCCCACTTCCCAAGGCGTAGCGATGGGCACTCGCATTGGCCCTAGCAATGCTTGCCTCTTTGTAGGGAACGTCGGACAATCACTTTTCCAGGCGGACACTGGCCTTATCCCCGAACTTTACCTCAGCTACATTACCTCAGCCACTCAGGACTCACAGACTTCATCAACTACACCAAACATTTCAATCCTGCGCTCAAATTCACTTGGACCATCTCCGACATCTCCATACCATATCTAGATCTCAGCGCCTCCATCACAGGGAACAGACTATTGACCGGCATTTACTGCAAACATACTGTCTCCCATTGTTATCTTGACCACACTTCTTCACTCTCTGCTCCTGTAAATACTCTATCCCCTACTCCCAATTCATCCGTCTATGCGGCATCTGCGCCCAGGATTAGGTGTTCCATACCAGGGCATCGGAGATGTGCTCAATATTTAGCGAACGGGATTTCCCCTCTTCCATTATTGACGAGGCTCTCACTAGGGTCTCGTCGATATCCCGTGCTCCGCTCTTACTCTCCCTCCCCCAATTCTTAACAAGGACAGTCACCCTTGTCCTCATCTTCCACCCCATCAGCCGTCGCAAACAGCATATAATTCTCCAACATTTTCGTCACCTCCAAAGGGATCCCATTACTTCTTCACATCTCCAAATCTCCACATCTTCATATCTCCACCCCTTTCTGATTTCCGTAGAGACCGTTCACTCCGAAACTCCCTGGTCAACACGTCCCTCCAACCCAAACCACCCCTTACCCAGATACATTCCCCTGCAACCGCAGATGATGCAACACCTGTCCCGTTACCTCCCCCTTCGACTCCATTCAAAGACGCAAACAGTCTTACCAGGTGAGGCAGAGGTTCACTTGCACCTCCTCCAACCTCATCTACTGTATTCGCTGTTCCAGGTGACAACTTCTCTACATCGGCGGTCATTTCGCTTAAAACCTCCGCTCAGTCAAACCTGTCTGATCTCCAGGTGGCCCAGCGCTTCAACTCCCCCTCCCATTCCCAATCTGACCTCTTTGTCCTAGACCTCCTCCATTGTCAAATTGGAGGAACAGCACCTCATATATCGCTTGGGTCGTTAACACCCCAGCGGTATGAACATTGACTTCTCTAACTTCAGATAGCCCTCGCTATCTATCTCAATCCCCTTCCACTTCCCAGTTCTCCCACATCTTACTGTCTCCGCCTACATTCTAATTTGTCCCGCCCCCTTCGCTTACTTATCGACCCGAAACGTTACCCATTGGTTCTTTCCAAAGATGCAGTCTCACCCGTTGATTTACTCCAGCATTTTGTGTCTAACTTAAAAAAATCTTATTTATTTCAGTTAATTTATTGGCTGTTGTGATCCTGTGCCCCGGAAATTGTGGTCTCCCCAAATGCGTTACCCGCTACCTGGTGGCTATGGCAGCAGTTGATTTAATGGTGGTTTTAGTTAATGTTGTACTGGAGCAGATAAATTATATATATATGTATGCTGAGTTATTGATTACTACTCCAACTTGCGCTGTGATAATCGCCCTGCGAGTCGCAACCATGAGCTGTTCCGTTTGGTTCACGGTCGCGTTTACTTTCGATCGATTCATCGGTATCTGCTGCCAGAAGCTGCGGAACCAATATTGTCGCGGGAGAATAGCGACTGCGGTGATAATAACAATGGTGGTACTGAGTTGTGCAAAGGGTATTCCATATTACTTTGCAATCGATCCAAGTCGTTGCGTCGGTACAGTTGAATTTCATACATCACCTCAATGGAAAGCCTATACGTTGTTTAATAATATCATGACTCCATTATTACCGTTCGGGACAATTGTGCTGCTTAATGTTTTAACAGTTAGACATATTATAATGGCAAATAAACTCCGGCAGAGACTCCGGGACAGTCGTGAGGATCAGAAAGACTCAGAGATACAGAACAGGAGAAAGTCAATGACATTGCTCTTCGCTCTATCAGCCAATTTCATGTTATTGTGGATACCCAAAGTTGTGTATGCTGTGAATGGGCAAGTATCAAACTATACCTACCAGGACAAGTATTTCAGCAGTCCTATATATATCCTACAAGTGTCCGGATTTATGATGCAGTTGCTCAGTACCTGCACCAACTCCTGTATCTATGGACTGACGATGCGAAGATTCAGAGAAGAATTGAAGAGCGGAGTCAAGTGTGTGTTTACATTAAACGGACTGCTCTGTAAATAAACAGGACAAGCAATTGTAAGTTCGTTGAGCTTCTAAATAAATGTCCAGAAAACACTAAAATTCTAGCTTGTTCCACGAAGATGACTCAAGTCTTTTTCTTGCACTATTATTCTAATTGATTGGGTTTAATCCAGAGGAAAGGGTCGGCGCAGTGGGCACGACCCAGCTGTGCTACATCAAATCATTGTTGCTATGTGATATATCAATGGCATAGAGTACTTCACGCCGAACACCTAGTTTCACGGTCGGATTCGTGACCCGTGTCTTACGTGCTATGTTTGGCGTCAACTAATGATCTGGGTCTATTTCCTCTCATTGAGCGTGCATATATTTGCATCTGCTAGCATTTATTTCAAGGTGCGAGAATACAAAAACAGGGATGTAATGCTGAGTCTCTATACGGCGTTGACGGGCCGCAGTTTCAAAATTGTGAGCAGTTTTGGGCACCATATCCGATGAAGAATGAGCTGGCTCAAGAAAGCGCCCAGAGGATGTTTACAAGAATAATCCCAGGATTGAGTGAGCGCTTTACGACACTGCGCCTATATTCGCTCGAATTTAGAAGAATGACAGGGGACCTCATTGAAACATACCGAATAGGGAAAGGCTTGGATAAAGTGGATAGAGTCATAGAGTGATACAGTTTGAACATGCCCTTTGGCCCAACTTGCCCAACAGCGGCCAACATGTCCCAGCTACACTAGTCGCACCTGCAACCATTTAGCCCATATCGCTACAAACCTGTCATAGATATGTATCTGTCTAGGTGTTTCATAAACGTTGGGATAGTCGCTGCCTCAACTACCTGCTCTGGCAGCTTGTTCCATACATTCATCGCCCTTTGGGTGAAAAGGTTACCCTCAGAACCCTATTAAATATTTTCCCCTTCACCTTAAACCTATGTCCTCTTTTTCTTGATTCATCCAACTCTGGCAAGAAATTGAGTGCATCTACCCAATCTAATGTGGTCCTTTCGTAATCTTATACATCTATATGAGATCACCTCTCACCCTCCTGCGCCCCAAGCCATAGTGTCCCAGCCTTCTCGACCTCTGCCTATTGCTCAGACCTTTAATCCTGGCAGCATCCTCACCAACGTCTTATACAATTGCAACATGACCTCCCAACTTCCATACTCGATACCCTGACTGATGAATAGCAATATGCGAAAAGCCTTTTCACCACCTGACCTACGTGCGACACCACCTTCAGGGAACAATGTACATGTACTCATATATCTCTCTGCTCTACAACACTACCCAGAAGACAATAGATGCAGGAGTATACCATTGGGCGCTTCGAGCCAGCACCGCCATTCAATACAATACAATGCAAATGTATTGTCATTTGTACCTCAAAAGATGTTGAAACGAAATTTGGTTTCTGCAGTCATACAACAAGAAAAGAACAAAGACAAACAAACAACTCAATTTACACAAAAATCCATCACAGTGAATCTCCTTCTCACTGTGATGGGAGGCAAAGTCTTGTCTCTCCCCAGTTTTGCATTCTTCTCCCGATGTTAAAGCCCCCGGCGGGCGATGGCAAGTCCCGCGCCGGGCGATGTAAGGCCCTGCTCCGGGTCTTGATGTTGGAGCGGTGTGGTTCTGATGGAGTGACACACTGTTGGGTAGAACTGATGGAGTGACACATTGACGGTAGTTCGATTGAGTGACACCTTTCGGCGTGCTGAAGGAGTGAGACAATGGGGTAGCACTGATAGAGTGACACACTGTGGGGCAGCATCGACGGTGTGACCCACTGTGGGGCGGTACTTACAGAGTGACAGAAGATTTAATTTAAACATACGACTTGTAGAACAGTCCTAGATTTAATTTAAACATACGACTTGAGTCCATAATCACCCGTAATAGCCATTCCACCAACTTCCACCACCTGACTCTCTTGAAATTTCAGGCACTTTGCTGGTGTCTTCAACTGTGAAGACAGATCATCAATTCTCCTGCATCATTTTCCAGTGGTCTTGCTTGCAATCTTGCCTCTTATTAACTGTTTATATCTGAAGCAACTTTTGCTATCCTCTTAAATATTAGTGGCTAGCTTACCTTCATATTTCTTCTCTTCTCGCTGAATTGCCTTTTTCACTTACTTTATGTTGTTGTTTAAAAGCTTCCCATTACTCTGGCTTCCCACTAATCTTTGCTATGTCACCTTTCCAGTCACCATTGGCCAGTTCCTCTCTCAGACCACGGTGGCCCATTTGCTCAGCAGCATTACCGACACATCCGATTTCACCTACTCGCTCTCAAATTGCAGATTCAAACTTATCATGTTGTTGTCCCTACCTCCTAATGGTTCCTTTCCCCAGAGTCCCCTTATCAAATCCAGTTCATTACATAAGGCTTAATCCAGAATTGCCTTTCCCCTTGCAGACTCCACTACAAGCAGCTCAAAGAATGCATATCGGCGGTAATCTACAAAATACCTTTCTTGGGGTCCAATACTAACATAATTTTTCCTGTTTATTGAAATCTCCCATTAGCAGAGAAGCATTGCATTTTTTACATGACAATTTTCTCGCAGGATGTAACCTATACTCTATATCCTGGCTATTATTTGGGGGCCTGTAAATAACTCCTATTATTGACTTTTTACCCATATCATTTCGCAGCTCTATCCACAATGTCTCCGTAATTCCAACAAAATCATACCTGACAATACCTGCTGATTTCTTCCAGCAGTTTGTATTTTATTGTATTGTACTTTGTATTGTATACAGGTTAAGGGGGGCCAGGACAGTTTACTGTTCTGTATGTCAGATGTGGGAGGTTAGGGAGTCTGATAGCCTTCCAGACGTCCACATCTGCGCCAAGTGCATCGAGATGGGGCTCCTAAGGGACCGTATTAGGAACCTGGAGCATCAGCTCGATGACCTCCGTCTGTTCAGGGAGAGTGAGGAGGTCATAGAGAGGAGTTACAGAGAGGTGGTCACTCCAAAACCACAGGAGGCAGACAAGTAGGTCACGGTTAGGAGGGGCAAGGGGCAGATGCAGGGACTAGAAAGTACCCCGGTGGCTGTTCACCTTGGCAATAAGTACTCCTGTTTGAGTACTGTTGGGGGGGACAGTCTAACTGAGGGTAGCAAAAGCGGCCGGGCCTCCGGCACAGAGACCGGCCTTGTTGCTCAGAAGGGTAAGGAAAAGAAGAGGAGGGCAGTAGTAATAGGGGACCCTATAGTTAGGTGGTCAGATAGGCGATTCTGTGGACGCAGTCAGGAGACCCGGATGGTTGTTTGCCTCCCTGGTGCCAGGGTCTGGGATGTGTCTGAACGTGTCCAAGATATCCTGAAATGGGAGGGAGTGGAGCCCGAGGTCGTGGTACATATAGGTACCAATGACATACGTAGAAAAAGAGAAGAGGTCCTGAAAGGAGAAATTAGGGAGTTCGGAGGAGAGTTAAGCAGAAGGACCGCAAAGGTAACAATCTCAGGATTACTGCCTGTGCCACGCGACAGTGAGAGTAGGAATGGAGCGAGGTGGAGGATAAATTCGTGGCTGAAGGACTGGTGCAAAGGGCAGGGATTCAAGATTCTGGATCATTGTGACCTCTTTTGGAGAAGGTGTGACCTGTACAAAAAGGACGGGTTGCACTTGAACCCGAGGGGCACCAATATCCTGGCGGGGAGATTTGCAAAGGCTACTGGGGAGACTTTAATAGAACGGTTGGGGGGAGGGACTCAAATAGAGAAAGCTAGTAGACATTGTGTGAGGCAGGAGGAAGAGAAGGGAAGCAGTCAGACCCAGCATGTACGGGGGAAAGAAGAAAAAAATAATAAACAGAGAATAAGAGGTGGTTGGTTTCAATAGGTAGCAAGGTGAAAAGTAAAAGTGGCAGGCAAACAAATCCAGGGCAAAAATCAAAAAGGGACACTTTTCAACATAATTGTATAAGGGGTAAGAGCGCTGTAAAAACAAGCCTGAAGGCTTTGTGGCTCAATGCAAGGAACATTCGGAATAAGGTGGATGAGTTGAATGTGCAAATAGCTATTAATGATTATGATATAGTTGGGATCACGGAGACATGTCTCCAGGATGACAAAGGCTGGGAGCAGAACATCCAGGGATATTCTATATTCAGGAGGGATAGACAGGAAGGAAAAGGAGGTGGGGTAGCGTTGCTGGTTAGAGAGGAGATTAACGAAATAGAAAGGAGGGACATTAGCTTGGAGGATGTGGAATCGATATGGGTAGAGCTGCGAAACACTAAGGGGCAGAAAACGCTATTGAGTATTGTGTACAGGCCACCTAACTGTAGTAGTGGAGTTGGGGATGGCATCAAACAGGAAATTAGAAATGCGTGCAACAAAGGTAAAACTGTTATAATGGGTGACTTCAATCTATATATAGATTGGGTGAATCAAATTATCAGGGGTGCTGAGGAAGAGGATTTCTTGGAATGTACGCGGGGTAGTTTTGTTAACAAACATGTAGAGGAACCAACGAGAGAGCAGGCTATTCTAGATTGGGAATTGAGTAATGAGGAAGGGTTAGTGAGCAGTCTTGTTGTGCGTGGCCCCTTGGGGAAGAGTGACCATAATATGGTTGTTCTTCATTAGGATGGAGAGTGACATTGTTAATTCAGAAACAAGGGTCCTGAACTTAAAGAAATGTAACTTTGAGGGTATGAGACGTGAATTGGCCAAGATAGACTAGCAATTGATTCTTAAAGGGTTGACGATGGATATGCAATGAAAGGCATTTAAAGACTGCATGGATGAACTACAACAATTGTTCATCCGAGTTTGGCAAAAGAATAAATAAGGGAACAAAGTTATCCGTGGATAACAAGGGAAATCAGGGATAGTTTCAAAACAAAAGATGAAGCGTACAAATTAGCCAGGATATGCAGCCTACCAGAGGACTGGGAGAAATTCAGAGTCCAGCAGAGGAGGACAAAGGGCTTAATTAGGAAAGGCGATATAGATTATGAAAGAAAACTGACCGCAAAAGTTTTATAGATGTGTGAAGATAAAAAAAGATTAGTTAAAACAAATGTAGGTCCCTTGCAGTCAGAAACAGGTGAATTGATCATGGGGAACAAGGACATGGCAGACCAATTTAATAACTACTTTGGTTCTGTCTTCACTATGGAAGACATAAATATTCTGCCGGAAATAGCAGGGGACCGCGGGTCAAATGAGATGGCGGAACTGAGTGAAATCCAGGTTAGTCGGGAAGTGGTGTTAGGTAAATTGAATGGATTAAAGGCCGATATATCCCCAGGGCCAGACAGGCTGCATCCCAGAGTACTTAAGGAAGTAGCCCCAGAAATAGTGGATGCATTAGTGATAATTTTTCAGAACTCTTTAGATTCTGGAGTAGTTGCTGAGGATTGGAGGGGAGAGAAAACGGGGAATTACAGACCAGTTAGTCTAACATCGGTAGTGGGGAAAATGCTAGAGTCAGTTATTAAAGATGGGATAGCAGCACATTTGGAAAGTGGTGAAATCATTGGACAAAGTCAGCATGGATTTATGAAAGGTAAATCATGTCTGACGAATCTTATAGAATTTTTCGAGGATGTAACTAGTAGAGTGGATAAGGGAGAAACAGTGGATGTGTTCTGGACTTTCAGAAGGCTTTCGGCAAGGTCCCACATATGCAAGTTAAAGCACACGGTATTGGGGGTTCAGTATTGATGTGGATAGAGAACTGGCTGGCAGACAGGAAGCAAAGAGTAGGAGTAAACGGGTCCTTTTCAGAATGGCAGGCAGTGATTGGTGGGGTATCGCAAGGCTCAGTGCTGGGACCCCCGCTATTTACAATATATATTAATGAACTGGATGAGGCAATTGAATGCAACATCTCCAAGTTTGCGGATGACACGAAGCTGGGGGGGCCGTGTTAGCTGTGAGGAGGATGCTAGGAGGCTGCAAGGTGACTTGGATAGGTTGGGTGAGTGGGAAAGTGCATGGCAGATACAGTATAATGTGGATAAATGTGAGGTTACCCATTTTGGTGGCAAAAACAGGAAAGTAGACTATTATCTGAATGGTGGCCGATTAGGAAAAGGGGAGATGCAACGAGATCTGGGTGTCATGGTACACCAGTCATTGAAAGTAGGCATTCAGGTGCAGCAGGCAGTGAAGAAAGCCAATGGTATGTTAGCATTCATAGCAAAAGGACTTGAGTATAAGAGCAGGGAGGTTCTACTGCAGTTGTACAGGGTCTTGGTGAGGCCACACCTGGAGTATTGCGTACAGTTTTGGTCACCAAATCTGAGGAAAGACATTCTTGCCATAGAGGGAGTACAGAGAAGGTTCTCCAGACGGATTCCTGGGATGGCAGGACTTTCATATGAATAAAGACTGGATAGACGAGGCTTGTACTCGCTAGAATTTAGAAGATTGAGGGGGGGATCGTAAAGAAACTTACAAGATTCTTAAGGGGTTGGACAGGATAGATGCAGGAAGATTGTTCCCGATGTTGGCGAAGGCCAGACAAGGGGTAACAGTTTAAGGATAAGGGGGAAGTCTTTTAGGACCGAGATGAGAAAATCATTTTTCACACAGAGAGTGCTGAATCTGTGGAATTCTCTGCCACAGAAGGTAATTGAGGCCAGTTCATTGGCTATATTTAAGAGGGAGTTAGATGTGGCCCTTGTGGCTAAAGGGTTCAGGGGGTATGGAGAGAAAGCATGTACAGGATACTGAGTTGGATGATCAGTCATGATCATATTGAATGGCGGTGCAGGCTCGAAGGGCCGAATAGCCTACTCCTGCACCTGTTTTCTATGTTTCTATGTTTACTTCGGAGTCACTTGATTGATTCAATATACGTCAAACGCACGGCGCTCGACTGGCTGGCAGGCGCGTCGCTCCTCCAGCGGTAAGTTTCAAACCGTGCAGGTAAGTTTTTATACTTTTTTCAGGTTGTGTTTTTTGCGCGCAGGAATCTCATATACAGAGTTTCCTGCTGGATATGCAAACACGGGGCGAAATCCGGACGGGCCGCGTGGAAACCGGTTACGGACCGCGGGGAAACCGGCTACGGACCGCGGAAGTCGTTACGGCTACGGTCTGTACCCGAGTCGCTGACAGTGCGGTCAGCGACGTCCGACCTCGGCAGCCCCAAAAAGGTGTGCAGCCAAACGGAGTCGGAGAGGCCTGGGCTGGGACGAGTCAGGCCAGGAGTGTTCCCCTCCGACATACATGGGTTCGTCCTCGGGTGTTTAACCCAGATGGAGCATGGATAGCGACCTCGGGCGTTCATCCCACAAAGGTGATGCTCCAACCTGATATGGTCCATGAAACGGGGCCATATCAGCGCAGGTCTCCTCGGGGGCCTGCGGCAGCGCCTGTTTCAGGGCTGCTTACAAATCTCCCTCTCTGTGGAGGAGAATGCGAGGGGTCATTGGATGACTGACTCCAAACTCGGAAGTATGTCCGTGAAACATACTGGAATACATGTGTGAGGTTCAAGAATTGTCTGTCATGGCATCAATGGTTGCGATATCTATCGCAAACGAAGGAGCCACTGCAGGAAGAGTTGGCTTCCAGCCATTGGCAGAAAATCCGGGGGGGGGGCAGCGTTTCCACTCACGTTACAAGCTTAGTAAGCATCAGCTACCTCACGTCACTTTATTACGGGAACAGGTGACGGAAAATACCATACACCTGTAAATTGAGCATACCTAAAAGTGCCGGCAGTGAACAACGCAATATGGGGAGATTATGGAGTCCAAATTCGCAGGATTATGTAAGGCCAGCAATGTCCAGCCGCCGAATCTTCTCTTCGGTGAAGACCTATCCAATCAGGTAAAGGACCGGGATCAGGAAGCGTAAGCTGTCGGACTAATCAAGGTACCATCGACGAGCACTGCTTCACCGTTTCGGCGACAAACACGCTATGCCTCCATCGGCAGTAAGCGGTTCACTGAAGCTGGTGGCAGCTTGAAAGCTGATTCTCTGGGCAGAGGTCTTCAGGCCTAGGCCCAAGCCGGCCTTCAGGGAAAATGTGCAATCCACGCACCCCAGCAGTCCGACCCTCCAAATCAAGGACGGGAATAGAACGCACATCAGGGGGCCTTCGGGGCTTACCGTAAGACTACCGCTAACGATGCAGGTACGTGGGTCTGTTTTTTCCCGAAACACGGGTTGTGTGGACCAGTTCCAAGTTGGTGAGATTACACTTGTTTTGAATGAAAGTCGTTGGATAAAATCAGATTCGTTTATACTGCACAGTATACAAGGGTTCCAAATTGAATTCAATTCATTGCCACCCACACAGCATAGGCCAAACCGAACATTGTCCATTCACAACAGGAAGGTTTGGATGTACAAGCTGAAATTCAAAAGGGGTAATTGAGAAGTCGAGTCATGAACCTCACCAATTTGTTTCTAATATATTTACAAGACAAAAGAAAGATGGAGGATGTCGAATAATCCTTGATTTGACTCGACTCAACTCCTTTATGCAGTATAGACATTTCAAAATGGAAAACTTTGTTACTTCCAAACAACTGGTTTCCAAAGGATGTTATATGGCATGCATCGATCTCAAAGATGCATACTATTCGGTACCCATTCACTGGGATCATCGGAGATATTTCAAATTTAGCTGGATGGGGCAACTGTGGCAGTTTAAAGCGTAGCCTAATGGGTTAACTTCAGCCCAGATTATTTAACAAATTATTGAATCCAGTACTTGGGCTACTTCGAGCTCAAAATCATATTGTTATGGCATTCTTGGATGATATCCTAATCATAAGGAAAACCGTGGAGTTGCCTAAAATTAGCTGTTTCAGCCACTAAACTCATGTTTGAGAGATTGGGGTTTCTTATCCATCCAGTTAAATCAAAGTTGATACCATCTAGAGCTATTGAGTATTTGGGATTTACCATTAACTCTATTCACATGTCTGTGACTCTGCCTTGGGGCAAGAGATAGAAACATAGAAACGTAGAAAAGAGGTGCAGGAGTAGGCCATTCGGCCCTTCGAGCCTGCACCGCCATTCAATATGATGATGGCTGATCATCCAACTCAGTATCCTGTACCTGCTTTCTCTCCATACCCCCTGATCCCTTTAGCCACACGGGCCACATCTAACTCCCTCATAAATATAGCCAATGAACTGGCCTCAACTACATTCTGTGGCAGAGAATTCCAGAGATTCACCACTCTCTGTGTAAAAAATGTTCTTCTCATCTCAGTCCTAAAAGATTTCCCCTTTATCCTTAAACTGTGACCCCTTGTTCTGGACTTCCCCAAAATCGGGAACAATCTTCCTGCATCTAGCCTGTCCAACCCCTTAAGAATTTTGTAAGTGTCTATAAGATCCCCCCTCAATCTTCTAAATTCCAGCGAGTACAAGCCGAGTCTATCCAGTCTTTCCTCATATGAAAGTCCAGACATCCCAGGAATCAGTCTGGTGAACCTTCTCTGTACTCCCTCTATGTCAAGAATGTCCTTCCTCAGATTATGAGACAAAAACTGTAGGCAATACTCCAGGTGTGGTCTCACCAAGACACTGTACAACTGCAGTAGAAACTCCCTGCTCCTATACTCAAATCCTTTCGCTATGAATGCTAACATAACATTCGCTTTCTTCACTGCTTGCTGCACCTGCATGCCGACTTTCAATGACTGGTGTACCATGACACCCAGGTCTCGTTGCATCTCCCCTTTTCCTAATCGGCCACCATTCAGGTAATAGTCTACTTTCCTGTTTTTGCCACCAAAGTGGATAACCTCACATTTGTTCACATTATACTGCATCTGCCATGCATTTGCCCACTCACCCAGCCTATCCAAGTCATCTTGCAGCCTCCTAGCACCCTCCTCACAGCTAGATTAGAATTAATAGAAGCCTGTAACAATCTCGTTGTTATGGAGCAACCTTCTATTCGACATGTAGCCAGTGTAATTGCCAAATGAGTGGCTTCTTTCCAGCTGCACAGTTTGGGCCTTTGCATTATCAGTATTTACAACGTGCAAAGGAGCAAGCACTCAAATACCATGCAGGTCACTTTAATCAGACCTATGCGATTGCCAGCTGAAGCCATTTCTGAGTTACAATGGTGGATGACCAATATTTGTCATTGCTCCATTAACATTTTGGTCAGCGAAGCTTCAGTTAATTTACAATCTGATGCTAGTGCTCAAGGTTGGGGTGCTACCAATACAATATCTAGCTGCGGTGTCAGTTTGGAAATGCATGAGCCATCAAGCCTTCAGTTACATGGTATCAACTATTTGGAGATGCTGTGAGCACTCTATGTGTTGAAGGCTTATTGTGGGAATATGTATCATCTGCGTGTTCACCTACAGATTGACAACACTACAGCGGTGGCATATATTAATCACATGGGTGGAGTCAAATCAGTATCTTAGGATAAACTGGCTAACCTTATTTGGCACTGGTATATTGCAAGAAACATTTGGGTTTCAGCTACCTACTTACCAGGTAGGTTTAACATGGTGGCGGCACCAGGTCACGGAAATTTAATGACAACACAGAATGGATGTTGGATCATAAAGTGTTTAACGACATTGTCGCTCGGCATGGAACACCGGATATCGATTTGTTCGCATCTCGACTCAGTCACCAGTTACCAAAGTATGTTGCATGGGAACCAGACCCAGGGGCAGTAGCCGAAGATTGCATTCTCGCTAAACTGGGGAGGAAGGTTCTTTTACCTCATTTTGCCTCATCAGTCGGTGCTTGCTAAAGATCCAGCAAGACTCCGCCTCAGCCATTTTGTAGTGCCTGGCTGGCCTGCACAGCCATGGTACCCACTCATATTGGGAATGATAACAGAGCCTTTTATGGCTGTTCCCAAACGCAGAAATCTGCTGTTTCACCCGTCACTGGGGAGGACCATCCACTGTATGATCGAATCAAATTGTTGATTGCAGACTCTGAGAAGACCTTACCTGGGGCTCGGACTGTCTGATCGTACTTTGGACGTGATCACTGCGGCCTAGAGAGATAGTACCAAGAAGCAGTACATCTCCTATAACAAGAAGTGGGAAGTGTTCTGTTTACAGTCCACCATAACGTATGACACGACAAGTATAACAGATGTTTTGGAATTCCTCTCTAAACTATTTTTGACGAGGGACAGAGTTATAGTACCATAAATTGTGCCAGAAGTGCCTTGTCGTCATACTTGTTGCTGGGATCTGGACATCACTCTGTCGGGACTCACCCACTGATAGCCAGATTTATGAAGGGTATCTTCAACTCAAAACCTCCCAGGCCCATGTACTCAGAGATATGGGGTGTTAACATTGTGCTGACGCCGCTTCGCCGGTGGGCTCCAGCTACATCCCTGTCCTTGGTCAAACTCACATACAACGTGGTTATGCTCATGGCGCTGGTTTCAGCGCAACGGGTCCAGTCGTTGCACAAGCTGCGACTTGACAGGATTGTTACATCTGCAGGCAAAATAACATTTTATGTTTATGACTTAGTCAAGCAGAGTAGACCAGGGGCATCAGGTCATAAACTAGATATTTTTGGCATACCCCATGGCCTTAGTTTGAGTGTGGTCACACATCTACAACAGCATGTTAAGGTCACTAAGAGCCTTAGAGGCTCTGAACTAGCAATGTTTGTTAGTTACATAAAACCTCATAAGAAGGTATCAATACAGACCATTTCCAGGTGGCTACAAACAAGTTCTCGCTTGTGCAGGAGTGAACACTGACATTTTCAAATCTCACTCCACCAGGGCTGCGACAACATCAGCAGCGATGGTTACGGATGTTCCGCTGCAGGATGGTCAAACGAACGAACCTTTCCAAACATTTTATAACAAACCCATTGCCAGACCGAGGGTATTTGCCAACTCTATATTAGGTTCTGTTTATAGTTTCCTCCCGGATGAGAGGGCTTTATATTATTATTATTATTATTATTATTATTATTTGTTCATTAAAACGCATCTGCATGTTTAAATCTATGTCATGTCTGAATGCATTATTAATGTTCACTCATCTGTGGTCAACTGATGCAGTTGTGTTGTGTGGACTCGTGTTCACGGCATGAAATCACAGAGCGTTGACATCTTCACGTAGTCACTCACGTGACTCCGGAGTAATATAGGAAGATTAAACGAGAACTTACCAGTTTGAAGTTTTACCTTTATTTTATAAGGAGTTACGATTAGGCATTACGTGCCCTCCGCTCCGAACCCTCTCTCATAAAGGTCAGCTGGTAGTTCTAATTTCTCGAATCTTCCTATGTTCAGTTCAACAACTGTTATCTGTGATTTCACACCGCTGCTGTGAAGGTTGACGCGCATGCGGGCTGGCGGGCTTCTTCACGTAATCCCTCATCGTAACTCCTCATAAAATAAAGATCAAACTTCAAACTGGCAAATTCTCGTTTAATCTTCCTATTAATGAGACCCTCTACTGTGTGCAGTTGCTAAGAACAATAGGTGAATTTATTGACATTGATTTGTGGGACTTTGCGTGGCCCTGACAGGATAGACATTCAAAATAATTTTTAAAAAACGGGTATATGCATGATTACGTTAGGATCAGAAGATCAGAATATGAATTCACCTTGGAGTGACTGAGGTGAGATGTAATTTACTCTCTCTGACATATCTGAATGCAGAGTACCCTCTCTACCAAAAAACATTGATTTCATAAAACACATACAAGCGAAGTTCCATGTGGACAAGAGGGAACTGAAGACTAATGTGACCAGATATGGAAATGAACTTGACATCAGGATCAGTTTAATAATTTATTGTCTGAACAGACCTGAGATTGGCATTGTGCGTGTAGCCGTGTGTACCTGTGTCCATGGCCACTGCTTCATCGGCGCTATGGCCCACGGACCAGAGTCAGTGACGAGAGGTGACAGCATCTCATCCACAATAACTCTTAACACCAGCGCCCTACAAGGATGATTTCTCAGCCCCCTAAATTACTTGTTTTACATTCTCCACAGATCTCACTGATTTCGTCAACAGGTTTGCTGACGACACCACTGTAATGGGCCGGATCAGGAACAATGATGAGGCGGAGTTCAGCAAAGAGATAGTGAACCTACTCACATTGTGTCAGAAGAATAGCCTCTCCATCAATATTATCAAGAGAAGGAGCTAGATATTAATTTATGGAAGCAAGGTGAAGTACATGCGTAAATCAGGATTAGTAGCGCGGAAGTAGATTTAGTTGAGGCTCAATTTATTTGGCGTTAATATTAACACCGATGTATCCTGGGTGAACCACACAGTTCAGACAACCAAGAACGCATACTCGACCTCCGGTGGAGACTGGCAAAACCTCTACAAACATCTCCAAATGTGACATTGAAAGCATAAGTTCATGATGCATCAAAGCCTGGTTTGGAAATAATTCTAGCCAAGACGGCAAGACATTGCAGAGATATTTTCTATTGTGCCCATGTATGGAGTGACTGGTCTGAGTGGATAGCATGCAAAACCACGCTTTTCGCTGCACCTCGATACATGAGACAATAGTAAATCTGGCCTAACAAATCTAGACAAACCTAATGATTGGAGATAAGTAAAAACTGTGATCATAGCGTGAATATAAGTTCAATGATGGGGGTCAAAGAATACCCACGTGACACTGTGAAGGATAAATTTAATACGCTTTACCTACTGCTCGATTAAAAGCTAAGCATTGAAATATTACTGCTTGACCTATGCTCTAAATTAAGTGTTGAGCATTGAGGCATTATACAATCCGAATTGAGGAACTAGATGCAACTGTCAATGCTTACTTATTTCATAATACGAGCTACAAGCAAAGGATAAGTTTGGACCAACTGAGCAGTACTGTTAGGCTACGGGAGGAAAAATCTGTATATTTACACCGTATATAAGAGAAGTAACTGGAGAAAGGAGAAGTGCTGAAGGTGAACGTGTCTAGAGAACGGGTGGTTAGTGGAACGTGTCTTAACATTGGGGCCGTCAGTGCTGAGTATGTGGAAAGTTGTGGTTAAGCCAGTAAGTGACCTTATGGCCATCTGTGCATCTGTAATTGTAACATACGAATAACCCTGACCGTTTGCATGATGTAACCGAACTCGTCGTCACCGTTAAGTACTTCTCGTTTTTATATGTATAAATATACAGCTCACCCGCTCCATCATTGAGTGGGTCTTAGAGCGACAACCAGTAGGTAACCAGACTGATTGGATCTCCCCCTGCTCCCGGTACCGTAATAAAGAGCGATTTGTTTGACTGAAATTGTTTGATGTACTCTACATCAGTCAACAGATGTAGACTGAAATTGTTTGATGTACTCTACGTCAGTCATCAGACAACAGTCTTTTAACGAACTTTTACAACACAGGTGGTGTTTATATACAATCGGTTGTTATCCAATGAACAGTTCGACAAATGCGTGAGAAGTTAAGGTGTGGGGGTAGGAGACAGAATAGAGTAAAATACTAATACTCTATTGCGGACCCCATTTAATGTCGGGCATCAGAAATAAAAGATGAAATAAGGATGAACACAGAAGATTCGGAAGACCTTCGCTTGAGAGGACAACGTATCTAATGTCTGGCATATATGACCTTATCAAAGCTCCGACCTTGTCTAAACAAATGCATGCTGTGTTACTGTTTCACAAAGCACACGTCGCAACCATTGGCGTTGCACCGTGCTCTAGATGAGAATATAAACTGGCTCGTCAGCGCACCTCAACATCAGAATCAGTTGCTGTCCAACATTTATTACTCAACAGAAATAATCAAACCTGGCTAACTATTGCAACTGTCGAGTTTGAAATACAAGGAAATAGTAGTGAACCCTGCTATAACTACTGATTACGGAGAAACGTGCACATACTGGACCAATTGTCATTGAGTCACACCACTTTGAAGTAGGCCGAAAAACTATGCGCGTATGCTGAGGGGGCGCTGTCCTGTGTGTGGCTGCCCAGCCAGCAGCTGTCTGTCCTTTCATCTTTTATTTTTTAATTTTAGTTAGTTAAGTGTTTTGTTTGGAGGTCTAGACTTTTTGTGTGTGGGGGGGGGAGGGGAAACTACCTTTCAGGGTCCCTACCTGGCCGGAGAGGCAGCTTTTCTCCGGGCTGCAGCTTCGACCCGTCCTCGCGGCCTACCAGCGGGCCTGGAGCGGCGTTTCCTGTCGGGGAGCGCCCAGAACCTCGGCTTCGGCGGCGGCACAGCGCTGGAGCGCTATCGCGGAGCGGGCGATGCATTGCCCGGGTCGCCGCGGTGGAGCTCCGGTGAGGTGAAGATCGCTGGGGAAAACATCGCGGAGCTGCGGGACTGTGGAGCGACCAGCTGCGGGCGGCGGCGCTGAACTTTACACCGGGAGTCTGGTATCTCTAGATGAGATCGCCAGTTGTGGAGCTCCAACCGGCGCGGCCTTGTAGCCTTCGGAAGCTGCGGCCCCCAGTGCGGAGGCGGCCGTTCCAGGGTTCCCAGGCCGCTGGGAGGACTCTCCCGACGCCGGAGCAACATCACCCGGTGGGAGCCATTGTGGGGGGATGTTCAGTGTTAAGACTATCTTGGTGTTATGTCTGTATTCTCTTTTTTGTGTGCTGCATAATGGCAAAAAGCATTTCACTTCACTACACCTGGGTGTATGTGAATGTGACTAATAAAAATACCTTGAACCTTGAACCTTGAACCTTGCTGTCCAATTACTAAATCCCATCTACCAGCACTTAGTTTGCACAATATTATGCCCTGGCACTATCCTTTTTAAAGAAAGCGATACCTACCTACGACTCGGGGCAGAGACATAATGTGTGGCGTGTCCGTCGCATCAATTGGCTCTCAAAGGTGAACAATTGATCAGAATATTCATTCTGTGCTGCTGGTAAGAATAACAAATGAATATATTGACCCCGACATCGATATTTCTGCGAGGCCTTTGCAGGATAGATTTTGAGAGAATTACAGCCCGCCTATGGATGATCACAATACGATCATCTTTCTGAATAAAAAGTCACCTTGGAGTGACTGAAGTCAGATGTAAATTATTATCGCATTATATGTCTGAATCTACAGTATTATCTACCCCAGAAAACAAGAATGACCATTCATGAAATGCAAACAGGGTTGGGGCGAAGATTTGTGTGGCAAATAGGGAACTCAACACTGATGAGACCTGAATGTGAAATCAAAAACAGTTTGCAATATTGATATTGAATTGTCATACAGACTTGAACTTAGCATTGTGCGTGTGACCGTGTGAACCTGTGTCTGCTGGGAGATGAATGGCTGGTATCTCCAAAACAAGGGACCTCGGAATCTGCTCGCCCTCGCTCACTGCTTCTTAGGGTTTAATGCCCACGGACCTCCGTCACTGAGGATAGAGGACAGCATTTCTTCCATAATAACTCTCGACGTCGGTGCCATGCAAGGTTGCGTTCTTGGCCTCCAACTATACTCCCTTTACACTCTCGACTGCAGGGACACATTTGGCTTTAATTACATCTACAGGTTTTCTCACAACTCTATTGTGCTGGGTCAAATCGAGAATAATGACAATATGGAGTACAGGAGATATATAGAGAACTAAGATACATGGGTCAGGACAATAATCTTCCCCTCAATGTCAACAGGACGAAGTTATTTATGAAGGAACTGTAGATGCTTGAAAATCGAAGGTAGATAAAAATGCTGGAGAAGCTCAGCGGGTGCGGCAGCATCTATGGAGCGAAGGAAATAGGCAACGCTTCGGGCCGAAACCCTTCTTCAGTCCTAGAGGAAGAACGAGTTAGTGACTTCAGGAAGCATGGTACAGGACATGCCCAATCAGCATCAATGGTGCAGATGTTGACATGGATGACAGCTTCCCCTTTGTGTTAATACGATCAAAGATCCGTCGTGGATCATATAAGCCATAATCCAGTAAACACACTAACCCCTTTATTTCCCGATGTGACAGTTACATCCCGGCATGTCTCCAGTGACTCTTCCAAACTTCGATGGATGCACCAAGGACAGCACAATGTAGGGCTGCACCACAGCTTGTTTTGAGCAAAGCTCTGCCAGAGAACGCAAACAATTGCAGAGATGTGTAGATGCAGCCCAGTCCATCACACAGGCCAGACATCTCTCCACTGATTCCATCTACACTTCACGCTGCTTCGGAAAAGCAGGCAATATCATCAAAGACCTGTTTCACCCCGACCATTCATTGTGCTCCCTGTTCCAGTCAGCAGGAAGTGCGCACACGTGAAAGCGCTCACCACCAGCAGGTTCTTCCCGTCCGTTATCGGGTTTCGTAATGGTCCTTCCGTAACCTATGCTGCTGTTGAATTCACATGGCCCCTTTGAGGATATTGGACTTATTATCTGGAGCTGATGCGCTACATTGCTGAAACTATATTCTGCTCACGGTATCTTCTCCTTCGCTGTATCTGTTCTACGTGAGTTCGAAATTATTGTACCTATGCACGGATTAGCTGGTTGCCTGGATAACATGCAAAACACCGTTTTTTCAGTACCTCGGTATATTTCACACTAATAACCCTAATCCTAAACCTGTACCTGAAACCTAATTTGCCCCGTATCTTAATGTACGGGGCAAATTGTAAAGAAGCTGAGTCTGACTCACTTGTAGCTTTACTTAACGTTTAATGATAAGACAGGTTAAACACTTTCCAGCACTCACTGCACCCAGTCTGTCATCATGCTGGAACCAAGGGAGGAGCACACGGGAGATAGAGTTCATATACTTGATAACTAAGGCGTGGTTAGTGGTACTGAGGTAGCTATATTATTGGTTGCATGCATAAACCATCTACATCCTTCCCCTTAGAATCAAATGCACATGGAGGCAATCAGGATAGTGCTATTACAATAAACGTGCGAATTTAGACAAAGTCGCCGTAACGGACAGGCGGCTTAACAATGCGACCCGAACGCGTACGTACAGCACCTCCCCCCCCCCCATCAGAAAGAAGAGAAGCCGTAGCGGAGGCAGGCAGGAAAGTCAAGGGAGGGGGAGATGCAGCCGGAGCGGGAGAGATAGGAGGGGGAGGACGTGCAGGAGGTGAAAGCGACCGGCCAAGACCAGGAGGCAACGAAACAGGAGACCGCAATAAGCGAGGGGAATGGGGCATGCATGGAGCAGCAGGGTGATCAGCGGCAGCAGGTGGAAACGACATCGGAGGAGCATAAGGAGCCGCAGGAGGAGGCTTTGGCTCGTTGACGGCCAACAGGTGCTGACGGTTTCGTCGGTAGGTAGTCCCTTCAGACGTAAGATCTTGGAGAGTCGTCCACGCCAGTCACCGTCGCGAGGCGTGAATAACCGGTGGTGGTCCGCATCCGAACGACCTGCCCGGGTAACAGAGGCAGCAGAGGGCGGCAGGACCTGTCGTGGGAACGCCGTTGAATTTCATGTTTATGATCGATCCGTCTTTGGACTGTGGTAGGATCGAACACTTTGGGTATCAGGGACTGCTGGGCGATGGGCATAGGTGGTCTTGTCACTCTGGACATCAGACGTTGGGCAGGGGAACCCATAAGCGGGTCCCGTGAAACGTTACGTAGGTTAAGTAAGTCCAGGTAAAAATCGCTGTTTGACAGGCGGGACTGCTCCATCAGGCCCTTAGCACTCCGCACGTCCCGTTCGGCCAGGCCGTTACTCTGAGGGTACTCCGGGTTGCTGGTGTAGTGATGGAAGTTCCAACTTGCAGCGAAAGCTTTGAACTCGGCGCTTGTGAATTTCGGTCCATTGTCGGTCTGTAAGCGGACTGGGACGCCGTGGTCGGCGAAATGCTGACGCATCTTTGCGATGACCCTCCCGGAGGTGGCGGACGGAAGGTGGTCAATCTCGAACCAAATGGAGAATGAGTCCACCAAGACGAGAAAGTGCTTACCCCGCCATTCGAATATGTCAGCAGCTAGCGATGTCCAGGGCATGGCTGGCGCCGGCTGCTGCAGAAGAGGTTGACGCTGCTGGTGTGGGGTAAGGTTGTTGCAGGAGGCACAGGAGGACACCCGGTTCCTGATGTAGTTGGCCATGCCAGGCAAGTAGAACTGTCCTTGGGCATGCGAAACAGTGGCCTCGATTCCAGGATGACCACGGTGGGCTGCGTTGTAGTATAGATCGTATAGAGAGGCTGGGACCACAACTTTGTGGCCTTTGACGATAACCACATCCTGGATCACCAGCTCGTCGCGGACCAGGAAGAACGGTTGTGCGCCCGATGGCAAATTTGTACGTTTGACGGGCCACCCACGCTTGATGATGGCAGCCAGCTGCTGCAGTGCGGGGTCCGCGGCGGTGTGCTCGATCAGGCTTTGTAGCTGCTTGGTTGGAACAAAGTTGACATTAAGTACGAGTAGGTTTTCCTGCTCGTAAGGGTGGCGGTCACAGGATGACCGTGGGCACGAGAAAGTGTGTCAGCAACATGCATCTCCGTTCCCTTCTTATATGTGACTTCAAAATCAAAACGCTGGAGTTGCAGCATCATACGTTGTAGTCTGGCAGGGGCAACATGTATGGGTTTGTTAAGAATGGTTAGCAGTGGCTGGTGGTCGGTCTCGACTGTGAATCTACAGCCAAAGAGAAAGTCTTTGAATTTGGAACAAGCAAACACCACAGCCAGGAGCTCCTTCTCGATCTGAGCATATCGTTGCTCCGTGTCGGTCATGGTCCGAGAGGCATACGAGACCGGTAGCAGGGAGCCGTCGCCGTAGAGCTGCAGGCAAGCAGCACCCAGTCCGAAACGAGAGGCATCACATGTCACAACAATGGGACGGCGCAGGTCGAAGAATTTGAGTGTTGGGGTGCTGATCAGTTTAGACTTCAGACATTCGAAAGCCTGCTGGTGTTGTGGAAACCAGGACCAGGCGATGCCTTTCTCAGGGATGAACTCAGCTCACTGAGATTCGGTATAAACTTCCCGAGGTAGTTGACCATGGCCAGGAATCGTTGTAGACCAAGCACGTCAATTGGGGCTGGCATTTCGGATATTGCAATAGTCTTTTGCGGGTCGGGTTTCAGTCCCTTGGAAGTGAAGATGTGCCCGACGTACGGAACCTCCGAGACACGGAACCGGCATTTATTCTTGTTCAGTTTTAAGTTGATCTGCCGGGCACGGTCCAGGACTCTGCGGAGGTTCTTATCATGTTCGGTGGCATTCTACCCGTAAACTAGGATGTCGTCAACGATGATGGCGCATGGCATGCCAGCGAACAGTTGTTCCATGGATCGCTGAAAAACTTCACTGGCAGAGCTAATACCGAATGGCATCCGTAGAAACTTAAATCTGCCATAAGGAGTGGAAAAAGTTGTCAGGTCGGAGGAGCGGTTATCGAGTGGTATTTTCCAGAAAGAGCTTTTTGCATCAAGGACAGAAAACACCGTAGCCTGGCCGAACTGAGCTGCGACGTCCTCTACGGTTCTCATGGGGTAGTGTGGCCGCCTGATCGCGAGGTTCAGGTCATCCCGGACCTCGGGATCATAGGCAAAGGCTCGCGCTCTCCTCATGGCATCTGGACCCGCAAGGTTCTGTAGGAGAGAAGCTTTAACAATATCAGGATCGTTGCGATGCACAATATTGATGTAATGAGTGAAGTCCTTTTCAAAAGTCGCCCAGCGTTCAGCTATGTCAGCATCAAAGACCATGGGCGAGGGTTTGCGGCACGAGGATGCTATGGCCAAAAAGTCACAAAACTCCGATAAAGCAACACTTTCAAAGAAAAAAAAACACGATATACAGGAGGCGCGCGTTTAAACTTGCTGACACCATGTAAAGAAGCTGAGTCTGACTCACTTGTAACTTTACTTAACGTTTAATGATAAGACAGGTTAAACACTTTCCAGCACTGACTGCACCCAGTCTGTCATCATGCTGGAACCAAGGGAGGAGCACACGGGAGATAGAGTTCTTATACTTGATAACTAAGGCGTGGTTAGTGGTACTGAGGTAGCTATATTATTGGTTGCATACATAAACCATCTACAGATTACAACTCCGCCAAGCCAGAGGGTGGTCTCAAAGGTGCGGTAAGTATTGCATCATCTGTCGCTCTGGGTGTGCACTTCAGATCAGTTACATACAGTGTGGAAACAGGCCCATCGGTCCACTTGCCCACACCGACTAACTTGTACCTGCAACACCAGTCCCTCTTCAGAACAGTTAAATAAGGATTTCTGCATCTGCTTGCAGAATCGTTTGTGTTTTTACAAAGTTCGAATTCGCCAACTGTGCATGTCCGTTTCTTAGGACAAAGCTAGACCGGAATTACGCAATGCGTTTTGCGCAGATGTTGTTCATTCTTACAAATTTACGGATAAATCAGGGTTTCGATAAGAATAAAGAACGATATTCAGCATGATATTCGATATCATGAACTGTATCTTCATCTTTGCTCTATCTATTGTACAAGTTTGAACTGTTTGCATCTACATGTGGTGTATCTGAAGATTTTGAATAACATGCAAAATAAAATTCCCACTGTACCCCAGTTCCCCAGTTCCCATGACGGTAACAGGCCTTACCGAAGATAATCAAACCTATTATTCTGCGGTGAGTAACAACCATGTCCAGAGCGGGAATGTTCATACTATGATGGAGACAGGAGACGATGAAGATTGGAGACGATGTTGATGTATAAGAGAAGGTGATTAATGGATGTTAACAGCAAACTAATTGTTGGAAAAGTGCAATCCCTTTGGCGCCGAAAGGGGATAGGATGTATCATCGACGTTCGGTCCATCTACCAGATTAGGCAAATATCCTTCTAAACCTAACCTATTTATACACCTGTCTAAATGTTTATTATACAGTGCAATAGCACCTGCCTCATCTCCCTCCTCTGACATCTGGATCCACACACCTACCATGCTTTGTTTAAACAATTTGCTACCCTGTCCCACGGTACGAGTTAATTCCAAGAGCACTCGCGAATTAAAAACAAATCAAACTTGTGGAAAGCACGGAGAATGAACGTTGCGGGTACGTCGGAGCTCTGGGACGTCTCTTAGCGCTAGCGGTAAGTACTTGGGATGACTCGCTAAAGGCAGGTAAGCACGGGAAGATTCGTCAAGATTTTTCAACATGATGAAAAATGTCCACGAGAGCCCCGAGTACCGACGAGTGGCCATTACCGTAAATCTCGGAGTTCGATTCAGGGAAAACTCGGGAGAATTCTTGGAATGAACTCGTACCGTGGCACAGGTGTTTGAATCTCTCACCCCACGCTTTGAACCATGACCCATTGTTCTCGATTCCCCTACTCGGTTTAAAATTTGTGTATTTACCATAGTTTTTCCTTTTTTGGTCGCTTATACACGTCCTCCTGTGCTCCAATAAATGAAGTCCTAGCCTCCTAAAGTGCCTTTCGCTCTGCCACTCAAGTCCTGGCGACATCCTAGTAAAAATCATCTGTAACCTTTCCCGCTTAACACTATGTTTCCACCAACAGAATACCAACACTGGATTCAACACTCTGTGAGGCCTCACCAATATCTTGTACACGTGTAATATGACCTCGCAACATCTATATTCAATATTCTGCTTGATGATGTCCCATGTGCCGAAAGCCTATCTACTTGTGACGCCACTTTCAAGGAGCTACAGTATGTACCTGCAATGTTGTATCCCTCTTCACAACAACACTGCCCTGAGTCCTACAATTCACTATGTAAGTACTGCGCTGGTTTGACTTCCCAAAATGCAAAACATAACAATTATCTGCATTAAAAGCCAACATAACTCCTCAGTCCACCTGCTCAACTGCTCAAGATCCTGCTGTCATTCGTAACCACCATCTTCGCTATCGACAATACTACCAACCTTGGGACATCGGCAAACTTATTAATGATGTATACACCCTCGTCCAAATCCTTGATATAGATGACAAACAGCAATGGGCCCTGCACCGACCCCTGAAGTGTATATGAATCATTGGTGACATGCCGAATTTCCTCAGATACCTTTTTATGTGCTTTTTTGGCTGACGTTTCAATATGATCGGTGCCCGACAGATCCTTGGTAACATTAATGCCATAGAATTTCAAGTTCTACACCATTTCCACTTTGGCCCCATTGAACGAATGAATGAATGAATGAATGAATGAATGAATGAATGAATGAGTACGTTTATGAATAAGTTTATTGGCCAAGTATTCACAAACAAGAAATTTGCCATGGTGCTCCGCCCACAAGTGACAACATGACATACAGTTACATTTACGAATGACACATAAAACAATAAACATTAATAACAAAACATCATTGATCAAACATGTGAACCAAACAAAATGCCATAGCAAAAGGAGGCTACAGATTTTTGGCTATTGAGTAGAGCTACTACTCGTGGACATTTTTTAATGTCTGGCTGTGGCAGCTTTGACAGTCCGGAGTCTCATTGATGCAGATTGGGGCAGGGCACTCCATTAGATTCCTGCAGGCAACAACTACCTCCTTCATCTTGCTGGCTTTGAGTCAGGGGGTGCTCTCCTAACACCAACCGTGTTGCTCAGCTCCACGTCTTCCGCTTGTGCTCCGTCTCGTCATTGGTCACGATCCGCCCACCACCTTTTAACACAGAGAGTGGTGAATCTGTGGAATTATCTGCCACAGAAGGTAGTTGAGGCCAGTTCATTGGCTATATTTAAGAGGGAGTTAGATGTGGCCCTTGTGGCTAAAGGGATCAGGGGGTATGGAGAGAAGGCAGGGATGGGATACTGAGTTGGATGATCAGCCATGATCAAATCAAATGGCGGTGCAAGCTCGAAGGGCCGAATGGCCTACTCCTGCACCTATTTTCTATGTTTCTATGTTTCTATGTCATCTGCAGACTTGTAGATGTGGTTATAACCGAATTTGGCCGCACAGTTCTGAGTGTACAGTAGGGGACTGCACCCGAGCCAGTTGCTCTTCACAGATTCACTGTCAGGATGGCCGATCTTTCGCCTGCCACAGTAACTGTTGGTCCCAGGTGAACCCGAGACATATGGAGCGGGAGACGTTCCTCCAGGCATTCTGTTCAAAGCGGGCGGAGAACGCATTCAGCTCGTCGGGGAGGGACCCATTGTTCTCATCGATGTTGCGCCCCTGCATCTGTTCCAGCGTGCAAGCCTTTTTATGTGCTGTGCTATTCCCTGCTCCCTTTGTTCTGCAGCTCGCTGTCTAACTGGTTGAATGTTGTGAGCACAGGTACACTCTCGCCCGCCAACAACTCTCTGGGTGAGGCGGCGGTTGCAAATGGAGACGAGGAGCGGTGGCATTTTACTGGGAGGGTCGGTGCAGGATTCCTTTGTGTGGAAATCTGACTGCGGTGTTGTTTGCCTGCTGCTGCAAGTTCCGCCCAAAGCAGCGATTGCCAGTGAAACTGTAGCAGACTGATTTTTGTCCGGAATGTTGACAATTTGTTCGCGACTTCATTGACCAGTGTGTGGGCTGTTATCGTTTGTGGAGATTACCCACTGGATAAACTTGTGTCCTTTGTCCAGCTGTTCTTCTGGAATTCATTGAGGATAAAGTCCCTTTGTTCTCCCTTATGTGGCAGATGTCTGGTCGCGGTGGCTGGGGCTGCAAGGCAACAATGTTGATCCGCTCTCTCGCTCGTTTTCTCTTGGAAGGAGCTCAATGCGATTTCACTGACGTTTTTAATTTCAAATTCACCGTTATTACTCGTGATTGGGCGATGGTTCCGTTGCCCCGGGTGATGGATCCTTGGGGTGTTGAGGGTTTGAGACTCGCACTACAGGAAAAACCGAGAATCCCCCGCCACTCTCCTGGAACACGGCTCGGAATCTCAAGTATTTGTCGGACAACTTAAGCAGAAATTGTTTTTTAGCTTGAACGGGAACAAAGGCGGGTAGTTGGGGGTTTGATGCAGAGAAAGCAGATGAGCAAATGTTTTTTTGTAGGAAGAAACTGTAGATGCTGGTTTAAACGAAACGAGCCACATAAAGCTGGAGTAACTCAGCGGGTCAGGAAGCATCTCGGGTGAAAGCAATTCGTGACGTTTCGGGTCGATACCCCTCTTCAGACTGAGAGTCAGGGAAGAGGAAAACAAGAGATAAGGATGGTTCGAGGAAAATGATTGGAAGATATGCGAAAATGGCGATAATGAAATAAATAACTTCACCTCCCTCTTCCCCTCCCTCTGCCCCTCCCTCCCCCTCCTCCCCTCCCTCTTCCCCTCCCCCTCGCTCTTCCCCTCGCTCTTCTCCTCCCACTTTCCCTCCCTCTCCCTCTTCCCCTCCCTCTTCCCCTCCGTCTTACCCTCCCTCTTTCAATCCGTCTTGCCCTCGATCTGCCCCACGCACGTCCCCTCCTTAGAATAAACATAGAAACTTGAAACATAGAAAATAGGTGCAGGAGTAGGCCGTTCGGCCCTTCGAGCCTGACCGCCATTAAGTATGATTATGGCTGAGATACTCCTTGTCCTCCCTCTGCTCCCCTTGCCGCTCCTTATCTCCTTCGTTCCCCCTCAAACTTTCCACCTCTCCCACCTCCTCTGCCCCTCTCCCTCTCTGTATCACTACCACATCCACTCTCATTCGCTCTCAACCTCCTTTTCCAGATCCCCTGTACCTCCCCCTTTTGATCACAATTTATCTGTCCCTCCCAACCTCCTCCCCCTGATCCTCCCTCTGCCCGTTCCTCTACTTATCCAGCTCCGCCATCCCCTTCCTGTCACCTACCAAAGCACTCCCTATCCCTCCCTTCCTTCTTCTCCCCCTCCGTCTATCCCTCCCTCAACACTCCCGCTGCCTTCCCCTCCTCCCCATCCCTCCATTTCCTCTCCACTCCCTCATCTCCCTCCCCTTCCTCTCCTCTCCTCTTCCCTCCACTTCCCCTCCCATCCCATCCCACTCACTCCCTTCCTCTCTCCCCCCCTCCCCCCCTCCCCTTCCTCCCACAACCCTTTCTCCGTATTCCCCTTCCTCACCTCCCTCCCTCCACATACCTCCCCTCCCTCCCCTTCCTCACACGCATCCCTCCTTATCCCCTTCCTCCGTTTTTTCTCGCACCCCTGCCTTCCCGCTCCTCTCCCCTTCTTCTCCAACTCCCGCCCGTCTCTCGCCTCCCCTGCCCCCCATCCCACTTCCCTCCACCACTTCCTCGCCCCCCCTCCCACTTCCTTCCCCTCCTCCACCACCCTTCCCTTCCTCTCCCCTCCATCCTCTCCCCTCTCTTCCACCTCGCCCTCCCTCTGCCCCTCCATCACACTTCCATCACCTACTACCCCATCCCCTTCGTTGGACCCTCCCGCCTCCCTCCCCTTCCTTTCTCGCGCTCCCTCCCCTTCCTCTCCCACTCCTTTCCCACCCCTCCCGCCCTCTCCCTTCCATGCTCCCTCCTTCCTTCCTCTTCCGTCCCTCCACCTCCATCCCCCTTCCATTCGCCACCACACTTCCCTCACACTCCCCTCCCTTCCGGCCCACCCTTCTCTTCCCTCCCTCCCTCTCTCCCCTTCCTCTGCCTTCCCTTCCTCTGCCCAGCTCCCTCCACCTTCCTCTACATCTCGTTCCCTCTCTCTATTCCTCTCCCACTTCCCCTACCGCTTCCTCGCCCTTCCTCCTCCATCCTCCTCCCTCTCCCCTACCCCCCTTCCTCTCGCCTTCCTCCTCCCCCTTCTCTCCCCCTTCCTCTCCCCTTTCTTTTCCCCCACTCTCCCTCCCCTTCCCTCTCCCTGCTTCCACAACCTCTTCCTCTTCCCCTCGCTCCCTCTCCACTTCCTCCCTCTCTGCCTTCCACCATAATTCTCCTTCCTCCCTCTTCTTGCCCCCCTCCCTCCCCTTCCTCCCCCTTCCTCTCCCCTCCCCTTCCCCCCTCCCTCCTCCTTCCCCCTTCCTCCCTACCCTATCCACCTCCCTCCCTTCCCTATCAAACCCCCCGCCTTCTGCTTACCTCCCCCTTCCTCCCCACTCCACCCTCTCCCTTGTCCTCATTCTCATTGACGTTCTGTCATAGATAGTCATA
This sequence comes from Malacoraja senta, assembly GCA_038087875.1. Taxonomy (NCBI): domain Eukaryota; kingdom Metazoa; phylum Chordata; class Chondrichthyes; order Rajiformes; family Rajidae; genus Malacoraja; species Malacoraja senta. Next base: position 107,995 of record JAXLNO010000689.1, read on the forward strand.
GAGTGATACAGTGTGGAACAGGCACTTTGGCACAACTGACCCACATCGGCCAACAATGTCCCAACTACACCAGTCCACTTGCCTGCGCTTGGTCCATAACTCTCCAAACCTGTCCTATCCATGAACCTGTTAACTGTTTCTTAATCGATAGGATAGTCGAAGCCCCAACTACCTCTTCTGTCAGCTTGTTCCATACACCATCACCTTTATGTGAAAACGTTTTTTCTTCGGATTCCTATTAAATCTTTTCCCCTTCACCTTGAACATATGTTCTCTGGTCCTCGATTCCCCTCCTCTGGGCATGAGACTCTGTGCGTGTACCCGATCTATTCCTCTCATGATTTTGTACACCTCTATAAGATATCCCCTTATCTTCCTGCGCTCCATGGAATAGAGACCCAACCTTCTCAACCTTTCCTTATAGCTCACATCCTCTAGTCTTAGCAACATCCTCGTAAATCTTTTCTGATCCCTTTCAAGCTTGACAATATCTTTCCTATGACATTGCCACACTTCCCCAGTGTGTCAATCCATCAGTATTACCTTGATGTTTGTCACTCAATCAGTACTATCCTGCAGTCTGCCACTCGTCAGCTCTATCCCCCAGGGCGTCAGCCCATCAGTACTATGCCCCAGTGGGTCACCACATCAGTCCTATCCCAAAGAATGTAACTCCATCAGTACTACCCCACAGTGTGTCGCTACATCAGTACTACCCCACAGTGTACCTCTCCCTCAGTACCACGCCGAGGTTTGTCACACCATCAGTACTACCTCCACATTGTGCCACTCCATCAGTACATATCCAGTGTGTTACTCCATCGGTATTACCCAACAATATATTAGTACATCGGTACTACCCCAGATTATATCGCTACATCAGTAGTACCCACTGTGTATCACTCCATCAGTACCACGCCGAGGTTGTCACTTCATCAGTACTACCCCACATTCTGCCGTTCCATCAGTACATCCCCAGTGTGTTACTCCATCAGTACTACCCCACAATATATTAGTATATCAGCACTACTCCAGATTATGTCACTACATCAGTAGTACCCCACAGTGTGTCACTCCATCTCTACCATGGCGACATTTGTCACTCCACCAGCGCGACCCTAAAGAGTGTCAATCCATTAGTGCTAACCTTACATTATTATTATTTCATTCAGTAGCAACTCCACAGCGTGACACTACATGATTACCACCCCACAGTGTGTCACTCCATCAGTACTACCCCCACAGTGTGC
>JAXLNO010000690.1:0-38902 GCA_038087875.1 Malacoraja senta
GTCACCGCGTAAATAAATGTGTTGGTGCAGCAGCTGAGATTACTCAGCAAAAACCCGACGTCCCTTAAGATCCATTGAGAATCATTCCCATCATTTCCAATTCCTGTGATCTGATAATAGACGAAGTTTACAACCACCGTCAGCCACAGGAGGATGAAGCTGCCGGAGATGGTGAAGAGTAAAACCACAGACCTCCTCCTGCTCTCCATCTCCGGGTCACTGCGGTTCTCCCCCTTGCTCTCACCCCTCAGCCCCTTACGGACCCGACTGGCCACTAAAATGTGGCGGACAGTCAGAGCGTTGAGCAGCAGGATTACAGCGAAAGGGAGGAACGGAGTTAAAACCGTGTCGATCCAGTCAAATGCCACCCACCCGGGGTCAGTGTAATAACTGTCCACATTGACACAGTCCCACGGGACATTGTCGATGATTGTCCAGGGTTCCACTGTGAAGTAGCGGGGAATGTTTTTCACACAGAACAGAACGCCGGCTGTTGCCAGAACCACAGCCGCAGTTTTCCCGGTGCAATATTTAGTTTTCAGCTTCTGGCAACAAATGGCGACAAAGCGATCAAAGGTGAAAGTGACGGTGAACCAGACAGAACAGTCTGTAGCTGCAAACGTCAGTACTTGGTTAACACGGCACACAGGGGTGAGGGACAGGAAACTCCAATAAAAGTAATGCCATCGGAGCTGATACAAAATGACCTCGATGATGAGGGTCAGTAGATCGGCCGCTGCCATGGCCACCAGGTAACGAGTGGTGCAGGTGGAGAGGCCACACTTTCCCCGGGACAGGATCACAATCGCCACTAAATTCACTGCGGAAAGACAAGGGAACGGACACTGGGCATTTACCCAACACGGTCTCCGGGGCTGAACACCGGCTCGACTTTCAGCTCAAGATCAGGAGTGTTGGAGTCGGTGCGTGGCTGCTGCAAGTTTAACAATGTCAGAGCCGGCTCCGACTGTGCCCGACCTGCCTGCCTGCTTCAGGGGACAAGAGATAAGGTGACGGGGGGGTTGGGGTAAAGGGCAGGGGAGGGAACGAGTAGCCACCCACCCATCTACAATAGGCGTAATGGTCCTTTCTATAGTGAACCCTGCTGCTGCTCACAGTCTGTGATGGGGCCGCTTTCACAGACTTAACCGTGAGCGGCCGGCTCCGTTTAACCAGGGCTCTGGGAACTCGGCATCTGATGGGGACGAGGAGGGAGACTTCCAGAGGGAAGGCAGGGACAACTTAGAATCCGGCAGCAGCAGCAGCAGAGTGGCTCCGTTAATGGATTCATTCCACAGTGAGTTCAGTAGACAACAGGTGCAGGAGGAGGCCATTTGGCCCTTCGAGCCAGCACCACCATTCAATATGATCATGGCTGATCATCCCCAATCAGTACCCCGTTCCTGCCTTCTCCCCATATCCCCTGACTCCGCTATTTTTAAGAGCCCTATCTAGCTCTCTTTTGAAAGCATCCAGAGAACCTGCCTCCACCGCCCTCTGAGTCAGAGAATTCCACACTCACCACTCATCACTCTCAAGCTTCCACTGAGGTTATCCCAATGGCTTCTTGATGCAAACTACTTCATCTATTGCATTATCCCCAAACTCTGCCCTTCCAGAACCAGGTTAGCATTCAGCACAGATAAGGGAAATTACTCAGAAAGGACTTTACACAAGAGTAGACAAAAGTGCTGGAGAATCTCAGCGGGTGAGGCAGCATCTATGGAACGAAGGAAACAGGTAACGTTTCGGGCCAAAACCCTTCTTCAGATTGGAAATAGTTACCTATTTCCTTCGCTCCATAGATCCTGTCTCACCCGCTGAGTTTCTCCAGCACTTTTGTCTACTTTCGATTTTCCAGCATCTGCAGTTCATTCTTAAACACTTTACACAAGAGTGCAGCTGATAGGAGCAGAATTAGGCCATTCGGCCCATCATGTCTACTCCGCCATTCAATCATGGCCGATCTATCTTTCCCTCTCAACCCCATTCTCTTGCCTTCTCCCCGTAAACCCCGACACCCCCTACTAATCAAGAATCTATCACTCTCCGCCTTAAAACTATCCATTGACTTGGTCTCCACCCCCGTCTGCCGCAATGAATTGCACAGATTCACCACCCTCTGTCTAAAGAAATTCCTCCTCATCTCCTTTCTGAAGGTAAAGGTAAAGCTGGGGGAAGAACGCACTACAATGGCCGCCATATCCAATCATCCCTGATATTCCTCTTTCTCTCCCTCCCCACACAAGGTGCCCTTCACACTTCCCTCCTGAAGCAGAGGCCAATTGTTGCAAATGAGAGTCCACCCCTTCTGGTCCAGACGGTCGACGCAGAAAGCGGAGTAACTCAGCGGGACAGGCAGCATCTGTGGAGAGAAGGAATGGGACTGAAGAAGGGTCTTGATCCGAAACGTCACCCATTCCTTCTCTCCAGAGATGCTGCCCGTCCCGCTGAGTTACTCCAGCACTTTGTGTCTATCTACGATTTAAACCAGCATCTGCAGTTCATTCCCACACACGAAATCCAGACGGTGCCAGGATTGCAACCTATTATCCCCATGTATGGATGGTGTGGGATATATGTACCAAAGCACAGAGACAGGGGGGGGGTAGTTAGTCGGGTTAGTTTAGACATACAGCGGCTAATCTCAGCAGACTCAAGATGGTGCAGGTGAAGTAACAACACACACACACACACGCCGGTAGATCCGCGGCCACTGGTTCAGGAGATCGATCCAATTATTGACCAAAATGCTGTGGGTGGAATCCGACTGTGACAGACAGACTCCACAGTGAGACACAGTGTCCACAGGAGCGGGTGTTCACTCTGATCAATAACTCAGTCACAGTGAACTTCACAACGTGAACCCCTCTCTCCCAGTCACACCGTCCCGGAGAGCTGCCTGCCTGCCTGCCTGTCCCGAGCACTGGGACAACACTGAAGGCAAGAACAACATTCTAGTGGCTCCCGGCCGGCAGCAGTGAGAGAAAAAGGGGCTTAGTTTCAGCTGTCTGAAAATAAGAAATATCACAGCATTAATTCACAAATATTTCACTGTGAGGATTGATATTCTTCACATATTCTTGTACAACGATCATCAGTTGGGAACTTGTAACATGATGAAAATCAGGTCAACACCAGTTAACACACGGATGGAATTATACAACTTGAATTGTTCTGCTCACTTACCAGGGACACCAATGGCAGCAATGATCACGTACAGGATTCCCTGCACGGCGTAATATTCCCAAAGATGCTGCCCCATTTTCTCTGCCCAGCGACGTGTTCCCGTGAGCTACCGGTAATGTCTCGGAATGAAATGCTGGGACAGAACATTCCTGGGGATTTTATACCATTTTCCGTCTCCGCCGGGACAGTGAAGTTTCAACAGAGTGTAAAAATAGAGATTTTGAAATGATTCACAAACAGATGACATCAGCCGAGTGAAATTCCTGCTGAGACAGGTTGTGATTTATTCAGGGAATTGATTGAGAAACTCCAAAGACTGGGAATTGTGGCGATAGATACTGAGGGATGGAAATTGGGAGCGGCGGCATTGTTCCAGCAAAGGGGATATTGTTTCAAACTCCATCAGATCCAACTCTCCACCTCATGTTGGTTGTCTGATTTCCTTTAATCCGTTTCACTCAGCAAGGCAATGCCAAATTCCAGGGACCCTCTCAGGGCTTCTGGTGCCCAGTTTGAAGGTGGACTGGACTGGGCGACCTTTGTCCACAGGTTGAGGAATTAGTTCAACACATCACCTCGGACTAAAATGCCCCCCCATCCGTCCACTCTGCTTCACCACTCAATATGATCGCGGCTTGACTGACTGTGACCTCAACCCCACACTCCCGCTGACTGACCCCGGTAACCATTCACTCCCTGCTTGCCTGGAATAGATCTGACTATACCATGGGACAATAACATTCTCTGCCTTCCTTCATCACCTCTGAGGGGGAACGACCCAAAGGCTCACGACACTCAGATAACAGAAACATTGCCGCCTCAGAATTGTCCTAAACCTAAATAAAACGGCGAATGATGCAGCACCTCTCCCTCCTCTCTTTCTCTCTCCCTCCATCCTCACTGCTGTCACTCTCTCTGAACTGTTACTCTATTTCCTACGCTCTCTATTCCCCCTCTCTGGGCTGCCCTCTCTCCGTCCACTGATGGAGTGACACACAGTGGGATAGTACTGATGGAGGGATAACAATGGGGCAGATCTGACGCAGTGACAAACTGCGGTGGTACTGATGGAGGGATACACTGTGGTGGTACTGATGGAGGGACACACTGTGGTGGTGGTACTGATGGAGGGACACACTGTGGTGGTATTGATGGAGGGACACACTGTGGTGGTACTGATGGAGGGACACACTGTGGAGGTACTGATGGAGGGACACACTGTGGTGGTACTGATGGAGGGACACACTGTGGTGGTACTGATGGAGGGACACACTGTGGTGGTACTGATGGAGGGACAAACTGTGGTGGTACTGATGGAGGGGACACACTGTGGTGGTGGTACTGATGGAGGGACACACTGTGGTGGTGGTACTGATGGAGGGACACACTGTGGTGGTGGTACTGATGGAGGGACACACTGTGGTGGTACTGATGGGGGGACACACTGTGGTGGTGGTACTGATGGAGGGGACACACTGTGGTGATGGTACTGATGGAGGGGCACACTGTGGTGGTACTGATGGAGGGACACACTGTGGTACTGATGGAGGGGCACACTGTGGTGGTGGTACTGATGGAGGGACACACTGTGGTGGTACTGATGGAGGGACACACTGTGGTGGTGGTACTGATGGAGGGACACACTGTGGTGGTACTGATGGAGGGACACACTGTGGTGGTACTGATGGAGGGACACACTGTGGAGGTACTGATGGAGGGACACACTGTGGTGGTACTGATGGAGGGACACACTGTGGTGGTGGTACTGATGGAGGGACACACTGTGGTGGTACTGATGGAGGGACACACTGTGGTGGTACTGATGGAGGGGCACACTGTGGTGGTACTGATGGAGGGGACACACTGTGGTACTGATGGAGGGGCACACTGTGGTGGTACTGATGGAGGGACACACTGTGGTACTGATGGAGGGGCACACTGTGGTGGTACTAATGGAGGGACACACTGTGGTGGTACTGATGGAGGGACACACTGTGGTGGTGGTACTGATGGAGGGACACACTGTGGTGGTACTGATGGAGGGACACACTGTGGTGGTACTGATGGAGGGACACACTGTGGAGTATTACTGATAGCGTGACACACTGTGGAGTAGTAACCTGGGGTAGTACTTATAGTGACAGATTTTCATATCATTTCGAGGATTCTTTCCTTTAGTCACTCTGATTGAAGACACGGGTTCAGGAGTTAATCGAAACGCATTCACGAGCTCTCCCCGAGACATTCAATGCCGTCGAAAGGGAAATCTTCCAAACACAGTCTCTTGATTAATAGTTTCCTTAGTGTAGTAGCAAAAACAGTAAGATATTCATCCAAACTTCTTCTTGTATAACTACACTAGACTAAGTGAGACCCGTTGGATCCCAGCTTCACACAGGAGGGCTGGTCCCACAAAGCAATTTTCCACCTCTCCACCAATTCCAATATTGCTGGCCTGTGGGGGGGGGGGGGGGGTTACTGGACCACTAACATCGGTTTTGTGTGCCGAATGGATTCTTGGGCTGGCAGCTCAGAAACTCAGGCCTGGTGGGCTGGCAGCTCAGAAACTCAGGCCTGGTGGGCTGGCAGCTCAGAAACTCAGGCCTGGTGGGCTGGCAGCTCAGAAACTCAGGACTGGTGGGCTGGCAGCTCAGAAACTCAGGCCTGGTGGGCTGGCAGCTCAGAAACTCAGGCCTGGTGGGCTGGCAGCTCAGAAACTGCCAGAAATTCTACTGAAAACAGGTGACAGAGTCTGTGAGAGAGAAGGAGGTGGACAATCAATTTTAGACATTTTCATCTCTTTTTACAGATCACAGCAATGAAGGAGGAACGTCTATCCTTGCGTTGATCGCTGGAGTGCTAGTATGGGTGTTGTGGGCTGAAGGGACTGGTTACCAGAGGGCTAGTATGGACATTGTGGACTGAATGGATTCTTGGACATGCAGTTCACTAAGTCATGACTGATGGGCTGGCACTTCAGTCAATTACAGCTGGTGTGGTGCCAGTTCACTCAGTTACCCCTCCTTCCTTCACCCCCCAACTCTGCTCCTTGCATTTCCCCTCCCCCCCACGCATTCAGTCCATCTCTCCTCAACGTCCCCCCCAGGCACTCTTAGTGGCTCCCTGACAGCGCAGCCATTCCTGCCCATTAGAGTATAGGAGCAGGGAGGTTCTACTGCAGTTGTACAGGGTCTTGGTGAGACCACACCTGGAGTATTGCGTACAGTTTTGGTCTCCAAATCTGAGGAAGGACATTATTGCCATAGAGGGAGTGCAGAGAAGGTTCACCAGACTAATTCCTGGGATGTCAGGACTGTCTTATGAAGAAAGACTGGATAGACTTGGTTTATACTCTCTAGAATTTAGGAGATTGAGAGGGGATCTTATAGAAACTTACAAAATTCTTAAGGGGTTGGACAGGCTAGATGCAGGAAGATTGCTCCCGATGTTGGGGAAGTCCAGGACAAGGGGTCACAGCTTAAGGATAAGGGGGAAATCCTTTAAAACCGAGATGAGAAGAACTTTTTTCACACAGAGAGTGGTGAATCTCTGGAACTCTCTGCCACAGAGGGTAGTCGAGGCCAGTTCATTGGCTATATTTAAGAGGGAGCTAGATGTGGCCCTTGTGGCTAAAGGGATCAGAGGGTATGGAGAGAAGGCAGGTACGGGATACTGAGTTGGATGATCAGCCATGATCATATTGAATGGCGGTGCAGGCTCGAAGGGCCGAATGGCCTACTCCTGCACCTAATTTCTATGTTTCTATGTTTCTATTACGTACCCATTGTGATGAAGAACACGCAGACATGGCAAGGTGAAAAAGGATTTATTAAAGTTTAAAATATGAACAAGTCTTAAAACAATGCAAGTCCAACCTCACAGCACTCCAAGCACAGTGCAGGCAGTAAGTCCAACCTCACAGCACTCCAAGCACAGTGCAGGCAGTAAGTCCAACCTCACAGCACTCCAAGCACAGTGCAGGCAGTAAGTCCAACCTCACAGCAAGCAGAGTGCAGGCAGTAAGTCCAACCTCACAGCACTCCAAGCAGAGTGCAGGCAGTAAGTCCAACCTCACAGCACTCCAAGCACTCCAACAGAGACACACACATAGAGACACACACATACACAAACACACACACAGAGCACACACACAGAGACAAACACACAGAAACACACACACAGAGACACACACACACACACACACACACACACAGACACACACAGCGAGGCACACAGGGGGACACACACACAGGGACACACACAGGAACACACACACACACAAAACACACACACACACAAAACACAAACACACACACAAACACAAAGACACACACACACACACACACACACACACACACACAAACAAACACAGAGACACACACACACACTCACACAAATAAAGACACACAAACACAGACACACACTCACGCACAGCACCAATAATAAAATGCCAAGTAACTTCAGAATGTGGTAACCATACTGAATCCTGTTACTAACGCTTCAGGGCGGTGTCTCCACTTGACCCTTCCGCACTGAGCGCCACCTCTGAAATCACCGGAAATGACGCAATCAGCACCATCTCTCCACTAAGTCACGGAATGAGCGGCAATTTTGCATTAAACACAGTCCTGATCTAATAAAACGTTTATTCACTGTTTTTCCTTCCAAAAACGGTTGCACAGCAAGCCACATTTAAAACGCAAGCCACATTAAAACGCAAGCCACATTTATAAAGCAAATCACATTTTAAAATATAGGCACAGCTTGGCGGCACAGTCAAAGGGCACAGTTGTCAATTAGCGGCACCGTCAAAAGGCACACTTTTCAATTAGCGGCACCGTCAAAAGGCACACTTTTCAATTAGCGGCACAGTCAAGAGGCACACTTTTCAATTAGCGACACCGTCAAAAGGCACTCTTCAATTAGCGGCACAGTCAAAAGGCACACTTTTAAATTAGAGGCACAGTCAAAAGGCACGTAAAAACATTTATTCCTTCCAAACACAGTTCCAAATAAACCACATAAAAGCACATAAAACCACACTCACAGTTTAGGGGACATGTGTTCAGTGATCAGTTTATTCACTGCTCAGACTGAGAGTCGTGAACTCTCCCTCCCCCATCTTGCAGCGACTGCGGCAATTCCACACTTCCGGGTTTATAGTCCCTCCCCCTCCCACCGGATGGGGCCTGTCCTCCATGGCATGATTGACAGGAGAGAGAATTTCAACATTATTTAAACATTAATAAGTCTTATATTTTCCATCTATGGCCCTGACAGCTGGAGGGGGACTGAGTGATATGGCCAAAAATCGAAGCCGTGAGTGGAAGTCATTTTTTTAAAACCAATATACAGTGCAAACAGGAAGTGGTCAAGATTTGACTTTGAATCACTTGCCTATGCATTTTCAAAGCAACCGCACTTGCCTTTGCATTTTCAAACCAAACGCACTTGCCTTTGCATTTTAAAAGCAACCTCACTTGCCTTTGCATTTTCAAAGCAAACCACCTTTTGCATTTTCAAAGCAAACCACGTTTTGCATTTTCAAAGCAAACCACCTTTTGCATTTTCAAAACAAACCACCCTCTGCATTTTCAAAACAAACCACCTTTTGCATTAGAAACATAGAAACATAGAAAGTAGGTGCGAGAGTAGACCACCAGGCCCATCGAGCCCGCACCGCCATTCGCTCATGGCTGAACACTAAACAGACACCCTTACCCACAAACAGTAGACACAAGACACAGAACACAAGACACTACCCTCCCCTTTATATCGCTATCACCCCTCTCCACCCCAAGAACCGCGTGATCTCCTGGGGGAGGCAAAAAAACGGATAAAAACCCAGGTCCAATTCGGGAAAAAAATCCGGGAAATTCCTCTCCGACCCCAATCCAGGCGATCGACACTTGTCCAGGAGATCACTCAGGTCTTACTATACTAACCATACCTAGGTCCATATCCCTGCCCTCTCCCCGTAGCCCCTTATCCCCTTGGCAGCTAAAAACCCATCTATTTTAGACTTAAATATATTTAATGTTTCTGCTTCCACTGCTCCCTGGGGCAGTGAATTCCATAAATTAACCACCCTCTGGGTGAAGAAGTTCTTCCTCATCTCAGTTTTAAAAGAGCCCCCTCTTATTCTACAACTATGTCCCCTAGTTCTAGTTTCCCCGATCATTGGGAACATCCTCGGTGCATCCACCCGATCAAGGCCCCTCACGATCTTATATGTTTCAATGAGATCGCCTCTCATTCTTCTAAACTCCAAAGAGTAGAGTTCCAGCCTACTTAACCTTTCCTCATATGTCAATCCCCTCATTGCAGGAATTAATCTTGTAAACCTTCGCTGCACTGCCTCCAGGGCCAGTACATCCTTTCTTAAGTATGGACCCCAGAACTGTACACAGTATTCCAAATGTGGTCTCACTAATACTGTGTACAGCTGCAGCAAGACCTCCGTGTTTTTATACTCAATCCCCCTAGCAATAAAGGCCAAAACTCCATTGGCCTTCCTGATTGCTTGCTGCACCTGCATACTAACTTTTAGTGATTCATGTACTACTACCCCTAGATCCCTTTGCGTTGCATTACAACGCAGCTCCACCTCATTTAGAAAATAACTTGCCCTATCATTTTTTTTCCCAAAGTGAATGACTTCACATTTATTAGTATTAAATTTCATCTGCCAAGTTGTTGCCCACTCACCTAGCTTATCTATATCCTTTTGCAGACTCTTCCTATCCTCCTCATCCGCTACTTTTCCTCCCATTTTTGTATCGTCCGCAAATTTTGATATATTACACTTGGTTCCCTCCTCCAAATCATTTATATAAATTGTGAACAACTGGGGTCCCAGCACCGACCCTTGCGGAACCCCGCTAGTTACCGGTTGCCATCCCGAGTATGAACCATTTATCCCCACTCTCTGCTTCCTATTTGTTAGCCAATCCTCTACCCATGCTAATATATTACCCCCAATCCCTTAATTTTTTATTTTTAGCAATAGTCTCTTATGTGGCACCTTGTCAAAAGCCTTTTGGAAGTCCAAGTATACCACATCCACCGGTTCCCCTTTATCCACCCGGGTTGTTACTTCCTCAAAGAATTCGAGCAGATTCGTTAAACAGGACTTCCCCTTCACAAAACCATGCTGGTTCTGTCCGATGAAGTCATGTTTATCCAAGTGCCCCGTTAGTGTTTCTTTAATAATTGTCTCTAACATTTTACCCACCACCGATGTTAGACTAACCGGTCTATAGTTACCCGCCTTCTGTTTACTTCCTTTTTTAAATATAGGTGTTACATTGGCCATTTTCCAATCCACTGGGACCGTTCCTGCCTCCAGGGAGTTTTGGAAAATTATCACCAATGCATCCACAATCCCCACCGCTATCTCCCTCAAGACCCTTGGATGTAATCCATCAGGCCCAGGGGATTTATCCTCCTTCAGTCTCATTAATTTCCCTAATAACACCTCCTTGGTGATCTTAATAGTATTTAGCTCCTCCATTCCTACCGCCCCCTGTTTATCCAGCGTTGGAATATTTTTTGTGTCTTCTATGGTGAAGACTGATACAAAATACTCGTTTAATGCCTTTGCCATTTCCATGTTCCCCACCAACAACTCTCCAGTCTCACCCTCCAATGGACCAACGTTCACCTTAGCCACCCTTTTTCTTTTTATATAGCTATAAAAACTCTTACTATTAGTTTTTATGTTGTTCGCTAAATTCTTTTCATAGTCTATTTTCCCCGTCTTAATTAATCTCTTAGTTATTTTTTGCTGACCTTTAAATGCTTCCCAATCCTCTACCCTCCCACTATCTCTAGCTACCTTATATGCCCTTGCCTTCAGCCGAATACTATCCTTTATAGTTTTACTGAGCCATGGCTGACTGTTCTTTCCCTTACCCCTTTTTTTCATCATAGGAATAAATTTTTCTTGAAGGTTATACAGTAGATCCTTAAACGTACACCACTGCTCATGTACCGTCTTATTCTTGAGTCTGCTATCCCAGTCAACTTTGATCAGCTCAGTCCTCATACCTTCATAATCCCCTTTATTTAGACTAAGTACCCTAGCCTGAGTTTCAACCTGCTCTCCTTCTATTTGAATATGGAGAGCAGGTTGAAACTCAGGCTAGGGTACTTTATGTATGTTCAAAGCAAACCATCTTTTGCATTTTCAAAGCAAACCACCTTTTGCATTTTCAAAGCAAACCACCTTTTGCATTTTCAAAGCAAACCATCTTTTGCATTTTCAAAACAAACCACCTTTTCAAAGCAAACCACCTTTTGCATTTTCAAAGCAAACCACCTTTTACATTTTCAAAGCAAACCACCTTTTGCATTTTCAAAGCAAACCATCTTTTGCATTTTCAAAACAAACCACCTTCTGCATTTTCAAAACAAACCACCTTCTGCATTTTCAAAACAAACCACCTTTTGAATTTCCAAAGCAAAACATTTTTCGCATTTTCAAAGCAAACCACCTTTTGCATTTTCAAAGCAAACCACCTTTTGCATTTTCAAAGCAAACCACCTTTTGCATTTTCAAAACAAACCACCCTCTGCATTTTCAAAACAAACCACCTTTTGCATTTTCAAAGCAAACCTTTATGTATGTTCAAAGCAAACCATCTTTTGCATTTTCAAAGCAAACCACCTTTTGCATTTTCAAAGCAAACCACCTTTTGCATTTTCAAAGCAAACCATATTTTGCATTTTCAAAACAAACCACATTTTCAAAGCAAACCACCTTTTGCATTTTCAAAGCAAACCACCTTTTAAATTTTCAAAGCAAACCACCTTTTGTATTTTCAAAGCAAACCATCTTTTGCATATTCAAAACAAACCACCTTCTGCATTTTAAAAAAAAACACCTTCTGCATTTTCAAAACAAACCACCTTTTGAATTTCCAAAGCAAAACATTTTCGCATTTTCAAAGCAAACCACCTTTTGCATTTTCAAAGCAAACCACCTTTTGCATTTTCAAAGCAAACCACCTTTTGCATTTTCAAAACAAACCACCTTTTGCATTTTCAAAACAAACAACCTTTTGCATTTTCAAAGCAAACCACCTTTTCAAAGCAAACCACCTTTTGCATTTTCAAAGCAAACCACCTTTTGCATTTTCAAAGCAAACCACCTTTTGCATTTTCAAAGCAAACCACCTTTTGCATTTTCAAAACAAACCACCTTTTGTATTTTCAATACAAACCACCTTTTGCATTTTCAAAGAAACCACATTTTGCATTTTCAAAGCAATTTTTTTTCCGCATTTTCAAAACAAACCAGCTTTTGCATATTCAAAGCAAACCACCTTTTGCAATTTAAAAGCAAAGCACCTTTTGCATTTTCAAAGCAAACCAGTTTTAGCATTTTCAAAGCAAAGCACCTTTAGCATTTTCCAAGCAAACCACATTTTTGCATTTTCAAAACAAACCACCTTTTGAATTTCCAAAGCAAAACATTTTCGCATTTTCAAAGCAAACCACCTTTTGCATTTTCAAAGCAAACCACCTTTTGCATTTTCAAAGCAAACCACCTTTTGCATTTTCAAAACAAACCACCTTTTGCATTTTCAAAACAAACAACCTTTTGCATTTTCAAAGCAAACCACCTTTTCAAAGCAAACCACCTTTTGCATTTTCAAAGCAAACCACCTTTTGCATTTTCAAAGCAAACCACCTTTTGCATTTTCAAAGCAAACCACCTTTTGTATTTTCAATACAAACCACCTTTTGCATTTTCAAAGAAACCACATTTTGCATTTTCAAAGCAATTTTTTTTCCGCATTTTCAAAACAAACCAGCTTTTGCATATTCAAAGCAAACCACCTTTTGCAATTTAAAAGCAAAGCACCTTTTACATTTTCAAAGCAAACCAGTTTTAGCATTTTCAAAGCAAAGCACCTTTAGCATTTTCCAAGCAAACCACATTTTTGCATTTTCAAAGCAAACCCCCTTTAACATTTTCAAAGCAAACTACCTTTTGCACTTTCAAAGCAAACGACCTTTTGCATTTTCAAAGCAAATCACCTTTTGCATTTTCAAAGACCACCACCTTTTGCATTTTCAAAGTAAACCACCTTTTGCATTTTCAATGCAAACCAGCAAACCACCTTTTGCATTTGCAAAACAAACCACTTTTTGCATTTTCAAAGCAAACCACATTTAGCATTTTCAAAGCAAATCACCTTTTGCATTTTCAAAGCAAACCACCTTTTGCATTTTCAAACTAAAACACCTTTTGCATTTTCAATGCAAACAGCAAACCACCCTTTGCATTTTCAAAGCAAACCACCTTTTGCATTTTCAAAGCAAACCACGTTTGAATTTTCAGAGCAAACCACCTTTTGCATTTCAATGCAAACCACGTTTTGCATTTTCAAAGCAAACCACTTTGTGCAATTTCAAAGCAAACAACGTTCTGCTTTTTCAATGCAAACCACCTTAAGCATTTTCAAAGCAAACCACCTATTCTAAGCAAACCACCTTTTGCATTTTCATGGCAAACCACCTTTTGCATTTTCAAAGCAAATCACCTTTCGCATTTTCAAAGCAAAGCACATTTTGTATTTTCAAAGCAAACCACCTTTTGCATTTTCAAAGCAAACCACCTTTTGCATTTAAGCAAACCACCTTTTGCATTTTCAAAGCAAACCACTTTTAGCAATTTCAAAGCGAACCACCTTTTATATTTTCAAAGCAAACCACCTTATGCATTTTCAAAGCAAACCACCTTTTCAAAGCGAACCACCATTTGCATTTTCAAAGCAAACCATCTTTGCATTTTCAAAGCAAACCTTTTTGCATTTTCAAAGCCAACCATCTTTTGCATTTTCAAAGCAAACCACCTTTTCAAAGCAAACCACATTTTGCATTTTCAAACCAAACAACCTTTTGCATTTTCAAAGCAAACCACCTTTTGCATTTTCAAAGCAAACCACCTTTTGCATTTTCAAAACAAACCACCTTTTGCATTTTCAGCACCATCTCTCCACTAAGTCACGGAATGAGCGGCAATTTTGCGGGAATTTAGCATTAAACACAGTCCTGATCTAATAAAACGTTTATTCACTGTTTTTCCTTCCAAAAACGGTTGCACAGCAAGCCACATTTAAAACGCAAGCCACATTAAAACGCAAGCCACATTTTTAAAGCAAATCACATTTTAAAATATAGGCACAGCTTAGCGGCACAGTCAAAAGGCACAGTTTTCAATTAGCCGTGAGTGGAAGTCATTTTTCTAAAACCAATATACAGTGCAAACAGGAAGTGGTCAAGATTTGACTTTGAATCACTTGCCTATGCATTTTCAAAGCAACCGCACTTGCCTTTGCATTTTCAAAGCAACCGCAGTTGCCTTTGCATTTTCAAACCAAACGCACTTGCCTTTGCATTTTAAAAGCAACCTCACTTGCCTTTGCATTTTCAAAGCAAACCACCTTTTGCATTTTCAAAGCAAACCACGTTTTGCATTTTCAAAGCAAACCACCTTTTGCATTTTCAAAGCAAACCACCTTTTGCATTTTCAAAGCAAACCACGTTTTGCATTTTCAAAGCAAACCACCTTTTGCATTTTCAAAACAAACCACCCTCTGCATTTTCAAAACAAACCACCTTTTGCATTTTCAAAGCAAACCTTTATGTATTTTCAAAGCAAACCATCTTTTGCATTTTCAAAGCAAACCACCTTTTGCATTTTCAAAGCAAACCACCTTTTGCATTTTCAAAGCAAACCACCTTTTGCATTTTCAAAGCAAACCACTTTTTGCAATTTCAATGCGAACCACCTTTTATATTTTCAAAGCAAACCACCTTATGCATTTTCAAAGCAAACCACCTTTTCAAAGCGAACCACCATTTGTATTTTCAAAACAAACCATCTTTTGCATTTTCAAAGAAAACCTTTTTGCATTTTCAAAGCCAACCATCTTTTGCATTTTCAAAGCTAACCACCTTATGCATTTTCAAAGCAAACCACCTTTTCAAAGCAAACCACATTTTGCATTTTCAAACCAAACCACCTATTGCATTTTCAAAGCAAACCACCTTTTGCATTTTCAAAGCAAACCACCTTTTGCATTTTCAAAACAAACCACCTTTTGCATTTTCAGCACCATCTCTCCACTAAGTCACGGAATGAGCGGCAATTTTGCGGGAATTTTGCATTAAACACAGTCCTGATCTAATAAAACGTTTATTCACTGTTTTTCCTTCCAAAAACGGTTGCACAGCAAGCCAGATTTCAAACGCAAGCCACATTAAAACGCAAGCCACATTTATAAAGCAAATCACATTTTAAAATATAGGCACAGCTTAGCGGCACAGTCAAAAGGCACAGTTTTCAATTAGCGGCACCGTCAAAAGGCACACTTTTCAATTAGCGGCACAGTCAAGAGGCACACTTTTCAATTAGCGACACCGTCAAAAGGCACTCTTTTCAATTAGCGGCACAGTCAAAAGGCACACTTTTAAATTAGCGGCACATTCAAAAGGCACGTAAAAACATTTATTCCTTCCAAACACAGTTCCAAATAAACCACATAAAAGCACATAAAACCACACTCAGTTTAGCGGACATGTGTTCAGTGATCAGTTTATTCACTGCTCAGACTGAGAGTCGTGAACTCTCCCTCCCCCATCTTGCAGCGACTGTGGCAAGTCCACACTTCCGGGTTTATAGTCCCCCCCTCCCACCGGATGGGGCGTGTCCTCCATGGCATGATTGACAGGAGAGAGAATTTCAACATTATTTAAACATTTATAAGTCTTATATTTTTCATCTATGGCCCTGACAACTGGAGGGGGACTGAGTAATATGGCCAAAAATCGAAGCCGTGAGTGGAAGTGATTTTTCTAAAACCAATATACAGTGCAAACAGGAAGTGGTCAAGATTTGACTTTGAATCACTTGCCTATGCATTTTCAAAGCAACCGCACTTGCCTTTGCATTTTCAAAGCAACCGCACTTGCCTTTGCATTCTCAAACCAAACGCACTTGCCTTTACATTTTAAAAGCAACCTCACTTGCCTTTGCATTTTCAAAGCAAATCACCTTTTGCATTTTCATGGCAAACCACCTTTTGCATTTTCAAAGCAAATCACCTTTTGCATTTTCAAAGCAAAGCACATTTTGTATTTTCAAAGCAAACCACCTTTTGCATTTTCAAAGCAAACCACCTTTTGCATTTTCAAAGCAAACCACCTTTTGCATTTTCAAAGCAAACCACTTTTTGCAATTTCAAAGCGAACAACCTTTTATATTATCAAAGCAAACCACCTTATGCATTTTCAAAGCAAACCACCTTTTCAAAGCGAACCACCATTTGCATTTTCAAAACAAACCATCTTCTGCATTTTCAAAGCAAACCTTTTTGCATTTTCAAAGCCAACCATCTTTTGCATTTTCAAAGCAAACCACCTTACGCATTTTCAAAGCAAACCACCTTTACAAAGCAAACCACATTTTGCATTTTCAAACCAAACCACCTTTTGCATTTTCAAAGCAAAACACCTTTTGCATTTTCAAAGCAAACAAACTTTTGCATTTTCAAAACAAACCACCTTTTGCATTTTCAGCACCATCTGTCCACTATGTCACGGAATGAGCGGCAATTTTGCGGGAAGTTTGCATTAAACACAGTCCTGATCTAACAAAACGTTTATTCACTGTTTTTCCTTCCAAAAACGGTTGCACAGCAAGCCACATTTAAAACGCAAGCCACATTAAAACGCAAGCCATATTTATAAAGCAAATCACATTTTAAAATATAGGCACAGCTTAGCGGCACAGTCAAAAGGCACAGTTTTCAATTGGCGGCACCGTCAAAAGGCACACTTTTCAATTAGCGGCACAGTCAAGAGGCACACTTTTCAATTAGCGACACCGTCAAAAGGCACTCGTTTCAATTAGCGGCAGTCAAAAGGCACACTTTTAAATTAGCGGCACATTCAAAAGGCACGTAAAAACATTTATTCCTTCCAAACACAGTTCCAAATAAACCACATAAAAGCACATAAAACCACACTCACAGTTTAGCGGACATGTGTTCAGTGATCAGTTTATTCACTGCTCAGACTGAGAGTCGTCAACTCTCCCTCCCCCATCTTGCAGCGACTGTGGCAAGTCCACACTTCCGGGTTTATAGTCCCCCCCCTCCCACCGGATGGCGCGTGTCCTCCATGGCATGATTGACAGGAGAGAGAATTTCAACATTATTTAAACATTTATAAGTCTTATATTTTTCATCTATGGCCCTGACAGCTGGAGGGGGACTGAGTAATATGGCCAAAAAAAGAAGCCGTGGGTGGAAGTGATTTTTTTTAAAGCAACCTCACTTGCCTTTGCATTTTCAAAGCAAACCACCTTTTGCATTTTCAAAGCAAAGTACGTTTTGCATTTTCAAAGCAAACCACCTTTTGCATTTTCAAAACAAACCACCCTCTGCATTTTCAAAACAAACCACCTTTTGCATTTTCAAAGCAAACCTTTATGTATTTTCAAAGCAAACCATCGTTTGCATTTTCAAAGCAAACCACCTTTTGCATTTTCAAAGCAAACCAACTTTTGCATTTTCAAAGCAAACAACCTTTTGCATTTTCAAAACAAACCACCTTTTGCATTTTCAAAACAAACAACCCTTTGCATTTTCAAAGCAAACCACCCTTTCAAAGCAAACCACCTTTTGCATTTTCAAAGCAAACCACCTTTTGCATTTTCAAAGCAAACCACCTTTTGCATTTTCAAAGCAAAGTACCTTTTGCATTTTCAAAGCAAACCACCTTTTGCATTTTGAAAACAAACCACCTTCTGCATTTTCAAAACAAACCACCTTTTGCATTTTCAAAGCAAACCTTTATGTATTTTCAAAGCAAACCATCTTTTGCATTTTCAAAGCAAACCACCTCATGCATTTTCAAATCAAACCACCTATTCAAAGCAAACCACCTTTTGCATTTTCAATGCAAACCACCTTTTACATTTTCAAAGCAAACCACCTTTTGCATTTTCAAAGCAAACCACCTTTTGCATTTTCAAAGCAAACCACCTTTTGCATTTTCAAAACAAACCACCTTTTGTATTTTCAATACAAACCACCTTTTGCATTTTCAAAGAAACCACATTTTGCATTTTCAAAGCAATTTTTTTTCGCATTTTCAAAACAAACCAGCTTTTGCATTTTCAAAGCAAACCACCTTTTGCATTTTCAAAGCAAACCACCTTTTGCATTTTCAAAGCAAACCACCTTTTGCATTTTCAAAACAAACCACCTTTTGTATTTTCAAAACAAACCAGCTTTTGCATTTTCAAAGCAAACCACCTTTTGCAATTTCAATGCAAACCAGCAAACCACCTTTTGCATTTTCAAAGCAAACCACTTTTTGCATTTTCAAAGCAAACCAGTTTTAGCATTTTCAAAGCAAACCACCTTTTGCATTTTACAAGCAAACCGCATTTTTGCATTTTCAAAGCAAACCCCCTTTAACATTTTCAAAGCAAACTACCTTTTGCACTTTCAAAGCAAACGACGTTTTGCATTTTCAAAGCAAACGACCTTTTGCATTTTCAAAGCAAATCACCTTTTGCATTTTCAAAGCCCACCACTTTTTGCATTTTCAAAGCAAACCACATTTAGCATTTTCAAAGCAAATCACCTTTTGTATTTTCAAAGCAAACCACCTTTTGCATTTTCAAATAAAACATCTTTTGCATTTTCAATGCAAACAGCAAACCACCTTTTGCATTTTCAAAGCAAACCACTTTTCGCATTTTCAAAGCAAACCACATTTTGAATTTTCAAAGCAAACCACCTTTTGCATTTCAAAGCAAACCACGTTTTGCATTTTCAAAGCAAACCACTTTGTGCAATTTCAAAGCAAACAACGTTATGCATTTTCAATGCAAACCACCTAATGCATTTTCAAAGCAAACCACCTATTCTAAGCAAACCACCTTTTGCATTTTCATGGCAAACCACCTTTTGCATTTTCAAAGCAAATCACCTTTTGCATTTTCAAAGCAAAGCACATTTTGTATTTTCAAAGCAATCCACCTTTTGCATTTTCAAAGCAAACCACCTTTTGCATTTTCAAAGCAAACCACTTTTTGCAATTTCAAAGCGAACCACCTTTTATATTTTCAAAGCAAACCACCTTATGCATTTACAAAGCAAACCACCTTTTCAAAGCGAACCACCATTTGCATTTTCAAAGCAAACCATCTTTTGCATTTTCAAAGCAAACCTTTTTGCATTTTCAAAGCTAACCATCTTTTGCATTTTCAAAGCAAACCACCTTATGCATTTTCAAAGCAAACCACCTTTTCAAAGCAAACCACCTTTTGCATTTTCAAAGCAAACCACCTTTTGCATTTTCAAAGCAAACCACCTTTTGCATTTTCAAAGCAAACCACCTTTTGCATTTTCAAAACAAACCACCTTTTGCATTTTCAAAGCAATTTTTTTTCGCATTTTCAAAGCAAACCACTTTTTGCATTTTCAAAGCAAACCACCTTTTGCAATTTCAAAGCAAAGCACCTTTTGCCTTTTCAAAGCAAACCACTTATAGCATTTACAAAGCAAACCACCTTTTGCATTTTCAAACCAAACCACTTTTTTGCATTTTCAAATCAAACCACATTTCACATTTTCAAAGCAAACTACCTTTTGCACTTTCAAAGCAAACGACCTTTTGTATTTTCAAAGCAAATCACCTTTTGCATTTTCAAAGCCCACCACCTTTTGCATCTTCAAAGTAAACCACCTTTTGCATTTTCATTGCAAACCAGCAAACCACCTTTTGTATTTTCAAAGCAAACCACTTTTTGCATTTTCAAAGCAAACCACATTTAGCATTTTCAAAGCATATCACCTTTTGCATTTTCAAAGCAAACAACCTTTTGCATCTTCAATGCAAGCCACCTTATGCATTTTCAAAGCAAACCACCTAGTCTAAGCAAACCACCTTTTGCATTTTCATGGCAAACCACCTTTGCATTTTCAAAGCAAATCACCTTTTGCATTTTCAAAGCAAACCACCTTTTGCATTTTTAAAGCAAACGACCATTTGCATTTTGGAAACAAACGACCTTTTGCATTTCCAAAGCAAACCACCTTTTGCATTTTCAAAACAAACCAGCTTTTGCATTTTCAAAGCAAACCACCTTTTGCATTTTCAAAGCAAACCA
This sequence comes from Malacoraja senta, assembly GCA_038087875.1. NCBI lineage: Eukaryota > Metazoa > Chordata > Chondrichthyes > Rajiformes > Rajidae > Malacoraja > Malacoraja senta. The sequence continues at coordinate 20,387 of JAXLNO010000690.1, forward strand.
CCTTTTGCATTTTCAAAACAAACCAGCTTTTGCATTTTCAAAGCAAACCACCTTTTGTAATTTCAATGCAACCCAGCAAACCACCTTTTGCATTTTCAAAGCAAACCACTTTTTGCATTTTCAAAGCAAACCAGTGTTAGCATTTTCAAAGCAAACCACCTTTTGCATTTTACAAGCAAACCGCATTTTTGCATTTTCAAAGCAAACCCCCTTTAACATTTTCAAAGCAAACTACCTTTTGCACTTTCAAAGCAAACGACCTTTTGCATTTTCAAAGCAAACGACCTTTTGCATTTTCAAAGCAAATCACCTTTTGCATTTTCAAAGCCCACCACCTTTTGCATTTTCAAAGCAAACCACTTTTTGCATTTTCAAAGCAAACCACATTTAGCATTTTCAAAGCAAATTACCTTTTGCATTTTCAAAGCAAACCACCTTTTGCATTTTCAAATAAAACACCTTTTGCATTTTCAATGCAAACAGCAAACTACCTTTTGCATTTTCAAAGCAAACCACTTTTTGCATTTTCAAAGCAAACCACATTTTGAATTTTCAAAGCAAACCACCTTTTGCATTTCAAAGCAAACAACGTTTTGCATTTTCAAAGCAAACCACTTTGTGCAATTTCAAAGCAAACAACGTTATGCATTTTCAATGCAAACCACCTAATGCATTTTCAAAGCAAACCACCTTTTGCATTTTCATGGCAAACCACCTTTTGCATTTTCAAAGCAAATCACCTTTTGCATTTTCAAAGCAAAGCAAATTTTGTATTTTCAAAGCAAACCACCTTTTGCATTTTCAAAGCAAACCACCTTTTGCATTTTCAAAGCAAACCACCTTTTGCATTTTCAAAGCAAACCACTTTTTGCAATTTCAAAGCGAACCACCTTTTATATTTTCAAAGCAAACCACCTTATGCATTTTCAAAGCAAACCACCTTTTCAAAGCGAACCACCATTTGCATTTTCAAAGCAAACCATCTTTTGCATTTTCGAAGCAAACCTTTTTGCATTTTCAAAGCTAGCCATCTTTTGCATTTTCAAAGCAAACCACCTTATGCATTTTCAAAGCAAACTACCTTTTCAAAGCAAACCACCTTTTGCATTTTCAAAGCAAACCACCTTTTGCATTTTCAAAGCAAACCACCTTTTGCATTTTCAAAGCAAACCACCTTTTGCATTTTCAAAACAAACCACCTTTTGCATTTTCAAAGCAATTTTTTTTCGCATTTTCAAAGCAAACCATCTTTTGCATTTTCAAAGCAAACCACCATTTGCAATTTCAAAGCAAAGCACCTTTTGCATTTTCAAAGCAAACCACTTATAGCATTTACAAAGTAAACCACCTTTTGCATTTTCAAACCAAACCACTTTTTTGCATTTTCAAATCAAACCACATTTAACATTTTCAAAGCAAACTACCTTTTGCACTTTCAAAGCAAACGACCTTTTGCATTTTCAAAGCAAATCACCTTTTGCATTTTCAAAGCCTACCACCTTTTGCATCTTCAAAGTAAAACACCTTTTGCATTTTCATTGCAAACCAGCAAACCACCTTTTGCATTTTCAAAGCAAACCACTTTTTGCATTTTCAAAGCAAACCACATTTAGCATTTTCAAAGCAAATCACCTTTTGCATTTTCAAAGCAAACCACCTTTTCCATTTTCAAACTAAAACACCTTTTGCATTTTCAATGCAAACAGCAAACCACCTTTTGCATTTTCAAAGCAAACGACCTTTTGCATTTTCAAAGCAAACCACCTTTTGCATTTTCAAAGCAAACCACGCTTTGAATTTTCAAAGCAAACCACCTTTTGCATTTCAAAGCAAACCACGTTTTGCATTTTCAAAGCAAACCACTTTTTGCAATTTCAAAGCAAACAACCTTTTGCATCTTCAATGCAAGCCACCTTATGCATTTTCAAAGCAAACCACCTTTTGCATTTTCATGGCAAACCACCTTTGCATTTTCAAAGCAAATCACCTTTTGCATTTTCAAAGCAAAGCCCATTTTGTATTTTCAAAGCAAACCACCTTTTGCATTTTCAAAGCAAACCACCTTTTGCATTTTTAAAGCAAACGACCATTTGCATTTTGGAAACAAACGACCTTTTGCATTCCCAAAGCAAACCACCTTTTGCATTTTCAAAACAAACCACTTTGGGGCATTTTTATACCAAACCACCTATTGCATTTTCAAAGCAAAACACCTTTTACATTTTCAAAGCAAACCAACATTTGCATTTTCAAAGCAAACCAACATTTCCATTTTAAAACCAAACCACCATTTGCATTTTAAAACCAAAACACCATTTGCATTTTAAAAGCAAACCATCTTTTGCATATTAAAAGCAAGCCACCTTTTGCATTTTCAAAGCAAACCACCTTTTATATTTTAAAAGCAAACCACCTTTTGCATTTTCAAAGCAAAACACTTTTTGCTATTTCAAAACAAACCACCTTTTGCATTTTCAAAGCAAACCACCTTTTGCATTTTCAAAGCAAACCACTTTTTGGCATTTTTATACCAAACCACATTTTGCATTTTCAATGAAAACCAACATTTACATTTTCAAAGCAAACCACCTTTTGCATTTTCAATGAAAACCAACATTTGCATTTTCAAAGCAAACCACCTTTTGCATTTTTAAAAGCAAACCACCTTTTGCATTTTCAAAGCAAACCACCATTTGCATATTAAAAGCAAGCCACTTTTTGCATTTTCAAATCAAACCACGTTTTGTATTTTCAAAGCAAACCACATTTTGCATTTTCAAAGCAAACCAATTTTTTGCAATTTCAAAGCAAACCATCTTTTGCATTTTCAAAGCAAACCACCTTTTCCATTTTCAAGCAAACCATCTACTGCATTATAAAATCAAACCTTTTTGCATTTTCAAAGCAAACCTCCTTTTGCATTTTCAAAGCAAACCATCTACTGCTTTTTTAAAGCAAACCTTTTTGCATTTTCAAAGCATACCATCTTTTGCATTTTCAAAGCAAACCACCTTTTGCATTTCCATTAAAAAGCAGATTTTGCAAACCACCTTCAGCAAACCACCTTTTGCATTTTCAAAGCAAACGACCGTTTGCATTTTCAAAGCAAAGTACCTTTTGCATTTTCAAAGCAAACCACTTTTGGGCATTTTTATACCAAACCACCTTTTGCATTTTCAAAGCAAACCACCTTTTGCATTTTATAAGTAAAACACCTTTTGCATTTTCAAAGCAAACCACCATTTGCATATTAAAACAAAGCCACTTTTTGCATTTTCAAATTAAACCACGTTTTGTATTTTCAAAGCAAACCACCTTTTGCATTTTCAAAGCAAACCACTTTTTTGCAATTTCAAAGCAAACCATCTTTTGCATTTTCAAAGCAAACCACCTTTTCTATTTTCAAAGCAAACCATCTACAGCATTTTTAAAGCAAACCTCATTTTGCATTTTTAAAGCAAACCACCTTTTGCATTTTCAAAGCAAACCACCTTTTGCATTTTCAAAGCAAACCACCTTTTGCATTTTCAAAGCAAACCGCTTTTTTGCATGTTCAAAGCAAACCACACATTTGCAATTTCAAATCAAACCACCTTTTGCATTTTCAAAGAAAACCACCTTTTCCATTTTCAAAGCAAACCATCTATTGCATTTTTAAAGCAAACGACCTTTTGCATTTTCAAAGGAAACCACATTTTTCATTTTCAATCCACCTTTTCCATTTTCAAAGCAAACCATCTACTGCTTTTTTAAAGCAAACCTTTTTGCATTTTCAAAGCATACCATCTTTTGCATTTTCAAAGCAAACCACATTTTGCATTTCCATTAAAACGCAGCTTTTGCATTTTCAATGCAAACCAGCAAAACACCTTTTGCATTTTCAAAGCAAACGACCGTTTGCATTTTCAAAGCAAACCACCTTTTACATTTTCAAAGCAAACCACATTTTGGCATTTTTATACCAAACCACCTTTTGCATTTTCAAAGCAAACCACCTTTTACATTTTCATTGAAAATCAACATTTGCATTTTCAAACCAAACCACCTTTTGCATTTTAAAAGCAAACCACTTTTTGCATTTTCAAAGCAAACCACCATTTGCATATTAAAACAAAGCCACTTTTTGCATTTTCAAATCAAACCACGTTTTGTATTTTCAAAGCAAACCACTTTTGCATTTTCAAAGCAAACCACTTTTTTGCAATTTCGAAGCAAACAATCTTTTGCATTTTCAAAGCAAACGACCTTTTGCATATTAAAAGCAAACGACCTTTTGCATTTTCAGAGCAAACGACCTTTTGTATTTTCAAAGCAAACCTCCTTTTGCATTTTCAAAGGAAACCACCTTTTGCATTTTCAAACCACCTTTTCCATTTTCAAAGCAAACCATCTACTGCTTTTTTAAAGCAAACCTTTTTGAATTTTCAAAGCAAACCACCTTTTGCATTTTCAAAGGAAACCACCTTTTGCATTTTCAAAGAAAACCACCTTTTCCATTTTCAAAGCAAACCATCTATTGCATTTTTAAAGCAAACCTTTTTGCATTTTCAAAGGAAACCACATTTTGCATTTTCAATCCACCTTTTCCATTTTCAAAGCAAACCATCTACTGCTTTTTTAAAGCAAACCTTTTTGCATTTTCAAAGCATACCATCTTTTGCATTTTCAAAGCAAACCACATTTTGCATTTCCATTAAAACGCAGCTTTTGCATTTTCAATGCAAACCAGCAAACCACCTTTTGCATTTTCAAAGCAAACGACCGTTTGCATTTTCAAAGCAAACCACCTTTTACATTTTCAAAGCAAACCACATTTTGGCATTTTTATACCAAACCACCTTTTGCATTTTCAAAGCAAACCACCTTTTACATTTTCATTGAAAACCAACATTTGCATTTTCAAACCAAACCACCTTTTGCATTTTAAAAGCAAACCACCTTTTGCATTTTCAAAGCAAACCACTATTTGCATATTAAAACAAAGCCACTTTTTGCATTTTCAAATCAAACCACGTTTTGTATTTTCAAAGCAAACCACTTTTGAATTTTCAAAGCAAACCACTTTTTTGCAATTTCAAAGCAAACAATCTTTTGCATTTACAAAGCAAACGACCTTTTGCATATTAAAAGCAAACGACCTTTTGCATTTTCAGAGCAAACGACCTTTTGTATTTTCAAAGCAAACCTCCTTTTGCATTTTCAAAGGAAACCACCTTTTGCATTTTCAAAGCAAACCACATTTTTCATTTTCAAAGCAAACCACCCTTTGCATTTTCATTGAAAAGCAGCTTTTGCATTTTCAATGCAAACCAGCAAACCACCTTTTGCATTTTCAAAGCAAATGACCTTTAGCATTTTCAAAGAAACGACCTTTTGCATTTTCAAAGCAAACCACCGTTTGCATTTCCAAAGCAAACCACTTTTTGGCATTTTTATACCAAACCACCTTTTGCATTTTCTAAGAAAACCACCTTTTACATTTTCAAAGCAAACCACTATTTGCATTTTCAAAGAAAAACACCGTTATCATTTTAAAAGCAAACCACGTTTTGCATTTTCAAAGCAAACCACCATTTGTATATTAAAAGGAAGCAACCTTTTGCATTTTTAAAGCAAACCACCTTTTGCATTTTCAAAGCAAACCACCTTTTGCATTTTCAATGTAAACCACTTTTTTTGCAATTTCAAAACAAACCACCTTTTGCATTTTCAAAGCAAACCACCTTTTCCATTTTCAAATCAAACCATCTACTGCATTTTTAAAGCAAACCTTTTTGCATTTTCAAAGCAAACCACCTTTTGCTTTTTCAAAGCAAACCACCTTTTGCATTTTAAAAGCAAACCACCTTTTTCTGTTTCAAAGCAAACCACCTTTTGCCTTTTCAAAGCAACCCACCTTTTGCCTTTTCAAAGCAAACCACCTTTTGCTTTTTCAAAACAAACCACAATTTGCCCTTCAAACCAAACCACTATTTGCATTTTCAAAGCTAACCTTTTGCATTTTCAACGTAAACCCTTTGCATTTTCAAAGCAAACCTTTTGCCTTTTCAAAGCAAACCACCTTTTGCTTTTTCAAAGCAAACCACCTTTTGCATTTTCAAAGCAAACCACATTTTGCATTTTAAAAAAAACACATTTAGCATTTTCACAGCAAACCATATTTTGCTTTTTCAAAGCAAACCACCTTTTGCATTTTCAAAGCATACCATCTTTTCATTTTCAAAGCAAACCACCTTTTGCATTTCCATTAAAAAGCAGCTTTTACATTTTCAATGCAAACCAGCAAACCACCTTTTGCATTTTCAAAGCAAACCACCATTTGCATATTAAAAGCAATCCACCTTTTGCATTTTCAAAGCAAACTACCTTTTCAAAGCAAACCACCTTTTGCAATTTCAAAGAAAACCACTTTTTGCATGTTCAAAGCAAACCACCTATAGCATTTTCAAATCAAACCACATTTTGTATTTTCAAAGCAAACCTCCTTTTCCATTTTGAAAGCAAACCACTTTTTTCCATTTTCAAAGCAAACCTACTGCATTTTTAAAGCAAACCTTTTTGCATTTTCATAGCAAACCACCTTTTGCATTTTCAAACTAACCATCTATAGCATTTTCAAAACAAACCACCTTTTGCATTTTCAATGCAAACCAGCAAACCAACTTTTGCATTTTCAAAGGAAACCACCTTTTGCATTTTCAAAGCAAACCACATTTTTCATTTTCAAAGCAAACCACCCTTTGCATTTTCATTGAAAAGCAGCTTTTGCATTTTCAATGCAAACCAGCAAACCACCTTTTGCATTTTCAAAGCAAATGACCTTTAGCATTTTCAAAGAAACGACCTTTTGCATTTTCAAAGCAAACCACCGTTTGCATTTCCAAAGCAAACCACTTTTTGGCATTTTTATACCAAACCACCTTTTGCATTTTCTAAGAAAACCACCTTTTACATTTTCAAAGCAAACCACTATTTGCATTTTCAAAGAAAAACACCGTTATCATTTTAAAAGCAAACCACGTTTTGCATTTTCAAAGCAAACCACCATTTGTATATTAAAAGGAAGCAACCTTTTGCATTTTTAAAGCAAACCACCTTTTGCATTTTCAAAGCAAACCACCTTTTGCATTTTCAATGTAAACCACTTTTTTTGCAATTTCAAAACAAACCACCTTTTGCATTTTCAAAGCAAACCACCTTTTCCATTTTCAAATCAAACCATCTACTGCATTTTTAAAGCAAACCTTTTTGCATTTTCAAAGCAAACCACCTTTTGCTTTTTCAAAGCAAACCACCTTTTGCATTTTAAAAGCAAACCACCTTTTTCTGTTTCAAAGCAAACCACCTTTTGCCTTTTCAAAGCAACCCACCTTTTGCCTTTTCAAAGCAAACCACCTTTTGCTTTTTCAAAACAAACCACAATTTGCCCTTCAAACCAAACCACTATTTGCATTTTCAAAGCTAACCTTTTGCATTTTCAACGTAAACCCTTTGCATTTTCAAAGCAAACCTTTTGCCTTTTCAAAGCAAACCACCTTTTGCTTTTTCAAAGCAAACCACCTTTTGCATTTTCAAAGCAAACCACATTTTGCATTTTAAAAAAAACACATTTAGCATTTTCACAGCAAACCATATTTTGCTTTTTCAAAGCAAACCACCTTTTGCATTTTCAAAGCATACCATCTTTTCATTTTCAAAGCAAACCACCTTTTGCATTTCCATTAAAAAGCAGCTTTTACATTTTCAATGCAAACCAGCAAACCACCTTTTGCATTTTCAAAGCAAACCACCATTTGCATATTAAAAGCAATCCACCTTTTGCATTTTCAAAGCAAACTACCTTTTCAAAGCAAACCACCTTTTGCAATTTCAAAGAAAACCACTTTTTGCATGTTCAAAGCAAACCACCTATAGCATTTTCAAATCAAACCACATTTTGTATTTTCAAAGCAAACCTCCTTTTCCATTTTGAAAGCAAACCACTTTTTTCCATTTTCAAAGCAAACCTACTGCATTTTTAAAGCAAACCTTTTTGCATTTTCATAGCAAACCACCTTTTGCATTTTCAAACTAACCATCTATAGCATTTTCAAAACAAACCACCTTTTGCATTTTCAATGCAAACCAGCAAACCAACTTTTGCATTTTCAAAGCAAACCACCTTTTGCATTATCAAAACAAACGACCTTTTGCATTTTCAAAGAAATCCACATTTTGCATTTTCAAAGCAAACCGCCTTTAGGCATTTTATAGCAAACCATGTTTTGCATTTTTAATGCAAACCACCTTTTGCATTTTAAAAGCAAACCACCTTTTGCATTTTCAAAGCAAACCACTATTTGCATTTTCAAAGCAAACCATTTGCATTTTCAAAGTACACCCTTTGCATTTTCAAAGCAAACATTTTGCATTTTCAAAGCAAACCACCATTTGCATTTTCAAAGCAAACCACCTTTTGCATTTTAAAGGCAAACCACCTTTTGCATTTTCAAAGCAAACCAACTTTTGTATTTTCAAAGCAAACCACCTTTTGCATTTTCAAAGCAAACCACTTATCTTGCTATTTCAAAGCAAACCACCTGTTACATTTTCAAAGCAAACCACTTTTACCATTTTCAAAGCAAACCATTTACTACATTTTTAAAGCAAACCTTTTGGGATTTTCAAAGCAAACCACCTTTTGCAGTTTCAAAGCAAACTACCTTTTCCATTTTCAAAGCAAACCATCTACTGCATTTTTAAAGCAAACCACATTTTTCATTTTCAACGCACTCCACATTTTGCATTTTCAAAGCAATGAACCTTTTGCATTTTCAATACAAACCAGCAAACCACCTTTTTGCATTTTTAAAGCAAACCACCTTTTGCATTTTCAAAGGAAACCACCTTTTGCATTTTCAAAGCAAACCACCTTTTGCTTTTTTCAAAGCAAACCACCATTTGCCCTTCAAAGCAAACCACTATTTGCATTTTCAAAGCAAACTTTTGCATTTTCAAAGTAAACCCTTTGCATTTTCAAAGCAAACCTTTTGATTTTCAAAGCAAACCACCTTTTAGCATTTTCAATGCAAACAACCTTTTCCATTTTCAAAGCAAACCACCTTTTCCATTTTCAAAGCAAACCATCTACTGCATTTTTAAAGCAAATCATTTTGCATTTTCATAGCAAACCACCTTTTGCATTTTCAAAGCAAACCACCTTTTGCATTTTCAAAGCAAATCACCTTTTGCATTTTCAAAGCAAACCACTATTTTCATTTTCAAAGCAAACCTTTTGCATTTTCAAAGTAAACCCTTTGCATTTCCAAAGTAAACCCTTTGCATTTTCAAAGCAAACCTTTTGATTTTAAAAGCAAACCACCTTTTTTCATTTTCAAAGCAAACCACCTTTTGCATTTTCAATGTAAACCAGCAAACCAAATTTTGCATTTTCAAAGCAAACCACCTTTTCCATTTTCTAAACAAACGACATTTTACATTTTCAAAGCAAAGCACATTTTGCATTTTCAAAGCAAACCGCCTTTTGGCATTTTATAGCAAACCACCTTTTGCATTTTCAAAGCAAACCACCATTTTCATTTTCAAAGCAAACCACTTTTTGCAATTTCAAAGCAAACCATCTTTTGCCTTTTCAAAGCATACCACCTTTTGCCTTTTCAAAGCAAACCACCTTTTGCTTTTTCAAAGCAAACCACAATTTGCCCTTCAAAGCAAACCACTATTTGCATTTTCAAAGCTAACCTTTTGCATTTTCAACCTAACCCTTTGCATTTTCAAAGCAAACCTTTTGCATTTTCAAAGCAAACCACCTTTTGCATTTTCAAAGCATACCATCTTTTCATTTTCAAAGCAAACCACCTTTTGCATTTCCATTAAAAAGCAGCTTTTGCATTTTCTATGCAAACCAGCAAACCACCTTTTGCATTTTCAAAGCAAACCACCTTTTACATTTTCAAAGCAAACCACCATTTGCATTTTCAAAGCAAACCACCTTTTGCATTTTCAAGGTAAACCACCTTTTGCATTTTCAAAGCAAACCACCATTTGCATATTAAAAGCAAGCCACCTTTTGCATTTTCAAAGCAAACCACCTTTTGTATTTTCAAAGCAAACCACCTTTTGCATTTTCAAAGCAAACCACATTTTTTGCATTTTCAAAGCAAACCACCTTTTGCATTTTCAAAGCAAACCACCTTTTCCATTTTCAAAGCAAACAATCTACTGCATTTTTAGCAAACCTTTTTGCATTTTCATAGCAAACCACCTTTTGCATTTTCAAAGCAAACCTCCTTTTGCATTTTTATAGCAAACCACCTTTTATATTTTCAAAGCACACCACCTTTTGCATTTTCAAAGCAAACCACCTTTTGCATTTTCAATGCAAACCAGCAAACCAACTTTTGCATTTTCAAATCAAACAACTTTTTGCATTATCAAAACAAACAACCTTTTGCATTTTCAAAGAAATCCACATTTTGCATTTTCAAAGCAAACCGCCTTTTGGCATTTTATAGCAAACCACCTTTTGCATTTTCAAAGCAAACCACCATTTGCATTTTCAAAGCAAACCACTTTTTGCAATTTCAAAGCAAACCATCTTTTGCATTTTCAAAGCAAACCACCATTTGCATTTTCAAAGCAAACCACCTTTTGCATTTTCAAAGCAAACCATGTTTTGCATTTTCAAAGCAAAGTACCATTTGCCCTTCAAAGCAAACCACTATTTGCATTTTCAAAGCAAACATTTTGCATTTTCAAAGTAAACCCTTGTGCATTTTCAAAGCAAACCTCCTTTTGCATTTTCAAAGAAAACCACCTTTTGCATTTTTAAAGCAAACCACATTTTGCATTTTCTAAGCAAAGCACCTTTTGCATTTTCAAAGAAAACCTTTTGTAATTTCAAAGCCATCCTTTTGCATTTCCAATCCAAACTACCTTTTGCTTTTCTAAACCAAACCACCATTTGCATTTTCAAACAAAACTACATTTTTACATTTTGAAAGAAAACCACCTTTTGCATTTTCAAAGCCAGCCACATTTTCCATAAAGCAAACCACCTTTTGCATTTTCAAACCAAACCACCTTTTGCATTTTCAAAGCAAACCCTTTGCATTTTCAAAGCAAACCTTTTGCATTCTCAAGGCAAACCACCTTTTGTATTTTCAAAGCAAACCACATTTTGCATTTTCAAAGCAAAACCACTTTTGCATTTTCAAAGCAAACCATTCTTGCATTTTCAAAGCAAACTAACAATTGCATTTTCAAAGAATACCACCTTTTGCATTTTTAAAGCAAACCTTTTGCATTTTCAAACCAAACCTTTTGCATTTTCAAACCAAACCTTTTGCATTTTCAAACCAAATCCTTTGCATTTCAAAACCGAACCACCTTTTGCATTTTCAAAGCAAATCAAGTTTTGCAATTTCAAAGGAAACCACCTTTTGCATTTTAAAAGCAAACCTTTTGCATTTTCAAACCAAACCTTTTGCATTTCCAAACCAGACCACCATTTGCATTTTCAAACCAAACCACCATTTGCGTTTTCAAAGCAAACCTTTTGCAGTTTCAAACTGAAGTGGGCGCATGTGCGCAGGTGCGGGGCTCTTCTAGAGTGTGCGCATGTGCAAGATTTTCCGGAGTGTGCGCATGTGCGAGGTATTTCGGGCGGGAAAGGCCTGCGGAATCAGCCATGTTTGCCAGACGTTTCTGAGTTTATGTATTAAAGAAATAAGTTGCTTAAAGCTTAAATAAAGTTAAGTAAATTTTGAGTAGTGAAAAGTTTCATTTGCCTCGCAACAATATAAGCAACTTATCTTAGCAGTCCGACTTGGGATGGAGAAACTATTGAAACCACAACGCTTGGATCTGGATCCCAACTCACCTGCTACTGCAAAGGAATGGAAGCACTGGCTTCGTATATTAAATAACTTCTTTGATGAGTGTGGCAATGATGCACCAGACAGACTCAAGACATTAATAAGCTTCGTCTCTTCTGATGTATATGATTACATAGTGGAATGTACAACTTATGTTTCTGCTATTGATGTACTAAGCAGACTCTTCGTTAAGACACCCAATGTGATATTCGCTCGACACCTCCTTGGTACTCGGAAACAAAAACCTGGTGAGTCAATTGATGAATTTTCACAAGTACTTCAAAGACTGAGTAAAGACTGTCCATTCAAAGTAGTTACGGCTGATCAATATCGACAGGAACTTATTCGAGACTCTTTTATCAATGGTTTGGCATCGCCTTTAATACGACAGAAACTATTAGAAAACAAAACCTTGGCTTTACAGTCAGCTTACAATCAAGCTTATTAGACTTGGCTCAGAAACATTGTGATGCATATGACTCATCTAATGTGTATTCTGCTGCAACTACTACAAAATAATTTCACCCAAGTACTAATATGGAGCAAGCTGAAACAATTTCTACTGATAAAGGAGACCTTGCTGCAGTATATCATTATTCAAAAAGGAAGTGTTACTTTTGCGGGGGTAATATTCATAAGAGAGAGAGATGCCCTGCTCAAGAGGCAACTTGTAATAGTTGTGGCAAGAAGGGACATTTTTCTAGGGTATGCAAGTCCAAAGCAACTACTAAAAGTGTGACTGCTGCCATGTATATGCCTTCTTTATGTGTAATTATAGCTGCATTTCCTCAGAGCTTGTCTCATGCAGATACAACGGTATCCATCAATGGCCATACACTTAATGTACTACTTGATTCTGGCAGTTCAGAACGTTTTATAAGTGAACAAGTTGTGTCTCGACTAAATCTAACTATAATTCCTTCAAATAGAGAAATCTCGATGGCTCTGACAACTCTCAATACTCAAATTATTGGATCTTGTATTGTAGACTTTATTCTGAACAAAACTAGCTATAAATCTGTATGTCTTGGTATTTTGAAAAATTTGTGTAGCGATATAATTCTAGGTCAGGATTTTCAGAAACAGCACAGATCACTTCAAATAATGTCTGAAGGAACTATGCCTGATCTTGTATTGTCAAAGCCACCAGTATTGTGTGTTTTTCTGCTGCATCTTTTGAATCTCCTTCATTATTCACTAATTTATCCTCCAAGTGCAAGCCAATTGCTACAAAATCAAGACATTTTAGTAAAGATGATAGGAACTTTATCAACACAGAAGTAACTAATCTTTTACAAGAAGGTATCATAGAACCCAGCTCTTCCCCTTGGAGGGCACAAGTTGTCGTGGTTAAGGACCCCTTGGAGAGACATAGAAAGAGACTCTGCATTAGAAACATAGAAACATAGAAAGTTTCTAGCCCGCATCGAGCCCGCACCGCCATTCGCTCATGGCTGAACACTAAACAGACACCCTTACCCACAAACAGTAGACACAAGACACAGAACACAAGACACTACCCTCCCCTTTATATCGCTATCACCCCTCTCCACCCCAAGAACCGCGTGATCTCCTGGGGGAGGCAAAAAAACGGATAAAAACCCAGGTCCAATTCGGGAAAAAAATCCGGGAAATTCCTCTCCGACCCCAATCCAGGCGATCGACACTTGTCCAGGAGATCACTCAGGTCTTACTATACTAACCATACCTAGGTCCATATCCCTGCCCTCTCCCCGTAGCCCCTTATCCCCTTGGCAGCTAAAAAACCATCTATTTTAGATTTAAATATATTTAATGTTTCTGCTTCCACTGCTCCCTGGGGCAGTGAATTCCATAAATTAACCACCCTCTGGGTGAAGAAGTTCTTCCTCATCTCAGTTTTAAAAGAGCCCCCTCTTATTCTACAACTATGTCCCCTAGTTCTAGTTTCCCCGATCATTGGGAACATCCTCGGTGCATCCACCCGATCAAGGCCCCTCACGATCTTATATGTTTCAATGAGATCGCCTCTCATTCTTCTAAACTTCTTGATTACTCTATAAACCAGTTCATGGATCTTGATGCATATCCACTACCTCGTATAGAAGAGATTATCAATACATTAGCTAATTATAAGATATTCTCTACTTTTGACTTAAAAAGTGCTGACTACCAAATTCCTTTGAAGGAATCAGAGAAGAAATACACTGCGTTTGAAGCAAATGGGAAATTATATCACCACTGCAGAGTTCCTTTTGGTGTAACTAATGGCGTGGCTGTTTTTCAGAGAGAGATGGACAAACTTGTTGAACAAGAAAACCTTAAAGATACTTTCCCTTATCTTGATAATTTAACTATTCCTGGAAAAGACCAAGCTGAACATGATGAAAATGTACAACGGTTTTTAGATGTTGTACATTCTAAACATCTAACATTAAATGAGGCAAAGTTAATAACATCAGTGTCAACAATTAATATTCTTGGTTATTGGGATGGAAATGATATAATCCAGCCTGATCCAGAAAGACTCTGCCCACTCCAAGAGATCCCTGTTCCAGTCACATTACACTCTCTACGAAGGGTTCTTTGGATGTTTGCATATTATGCTCAATGGATACCAAATTTTGCTGACAAAATTCAACCTTTGATTAGAACAAAATCTTTCCCCCTTGACTCTACAGCAATTGGTGCCTTTACTTCTTTAAAGAAACAATTAGAATCTGCGACATTACACGCCATCAATGAGGATCTCCCCTTTGTTGTTGAATGTGATGCCTCTGATTTAGCAGTATCAGCAACATTAAATCAAGGAGGACGACCAGTGGCTTTCATGTCACGTACTCTCCAAGGTATTGAATTGCACTACCCTCCCGTCCGAAAAGGTAGCTACACCAATTATTGAAGCAGTGAGGAAATGGAGTCATTTCCTTGCTCGCCAGCACTTCACTTTGATAACAGATCAGCGTTCAGTAGCTTTTATGCTGGATAATCGGAAACGAACGAAGATTAAAAACAGTAATATTCATGAATGGAGGATTGAATTATCTGCATATAGTTATTCAATTGAGTACCGCCCTGGTAAGGATAATGTTGCTCCAGATACATTAACTCGAGCATTTTGTGCCTCTGTTCATTCTTCTGCACTCACTGATCCTCACAATGGTCTGTGTCATCCTGGAATCACACATTTGTTGCACTATGTTCGTTCCAAAAACGTACCTTTCTCTACAGAAGATGTTGTGAGGAAGGGGTTAATAGGTATAGTTGATTTAGACTAAGAACCCTTTGTATTGTAGAGAGTAGATGAGCTTCAAGGATGAGAAAAAGGAGATAGCGACAGTCCAGGAAGAACTGGGGTAAAGGGCATGAACAACTCTCTAGTGCGCATGGGTAATGAGACAAATGAATATTGCAAACACGCCCATCATGACAAGATGTCTGATTTAAATGCACATGCGATGTATGATGTGGGAGGCACCAGGGGCGGGACCGGTAGATTGTGCACCTCAGTGCTCTGATTTGAAAGGAGCCCGAAGGGGAGGAATAAAGATGTAACAAATGTAAAATGATATGAATAAAAGAGAGTGGCTTTCCCGACCTCGGTGTGTCTCGACAGGGGAGGCACCCGACTCTGCAGACTTGCTAATAAATAAACTTGTTTCTCTCATTTCTCTAGCATCGTGATTGTGAGCACTCACTTTTTGCACCTCACAAGCCTGGGGGCTCGTCTTGGGATCGCCACACCGGCCAGCTGGCGGCGGTATACGGGAGAAGGGATGGTGCACCCCGCTGATTCAGCGGCCCTGGACCCCTTGCTTGCCGTCAGCGGTTTGAGCGAGTGATATCCCAGACCAGAGATTAGAGAAACAAGTGGGAGTAGTTGGAAATCGCGAGGAGCCAAATCGAGTGATTCTTGTGCACAGGACCCGGGGAAGAAAACGACTATTAAGTACTACTCGGGCGATTAAATAGATCGGGGGAAATTCCGATCGGGAGGATGGGCAATGAAAACGGAAAGCCCAAAAGGGAGGGGAAGGGCGGTAAAGCCGCATTCTGCCTGATAGTCCGTTGGGGCGAATGCTGAGCCTCTGGGGGCAAGGAAATACCCAGGGATTTTATATATGTGATAATTATATTGTATTTGTAGACCACATTGTAAGAGTAAGTAAGTAAGTAAGTAAGTTTTATTAGAATCAAAAATGTCCACTGTAGGTAGGTGTATGTTCCTTTAAATAAATTAGGTCATGGTGAAAGGCGACGAACAGCTGTAAGATAACGATTAACTGTTTGTATCCTCGTAACCTAGAAGGGGAAGTTGTAAAATCAGCTTTTGGTTTTTCTGATGTTCTTTTAGATTTCTAGTCAGTAAAGTTAATTTGGAAAATTGTTACTAGTGCTAGGAATTGGACATTTAAAATAGTGGTGAATATGGATTGAAATAATTGGAAATAAGTTCATTGGTAAACATTCAAGTTTAGAAAGGAAGGAGAGAGAGGCAGTTAGGAGATAACAGAAGTAGAAAAACGACAGGTGTGAAAGTAATAAAGCAGGAGGAGTCAGTGGAAGATTTAAAAAAGAAAGGTGAATGAATTTGCAAGGAGGCTAGAATATTTGAGAAGCAAGAAATTGAGTTTAGAATAAGAAAGAAGGCATACCAGAAAGGATTAATGTTGGAAGCATTGGGATAAAGTGATGAGACTGCTTTAAAGAGAAAAGAGAAGGACAGACACAGATTATACCCTGGGGCACCCATAAACCGAGAGGGCTAAAAAATCACCTCACCCTATATCCCTGATGGGGGAGGAAATGGATTAGGGCTTTGGAGGAGGAGAACGTGGGACGATTATTGACCATGGAAGATTTGAAGGCACTGTTGGTAAAAGTGACAGAACTACTGAAGATGGATGGTATAAACTGATGCGAACAATGTAATAAGCAATGGCATACTGTTTGACACAGTCAGGCAGAGGGTATGGCAGGCCCTCAGACAATGTAATCCAGCAGGCTATATGGAAAGCCAGCTGAAAAGGTGGGGAGTTGATTGATGAACATTATATTATGAACTACTGTGGTGGATGTCATTCTTCTTAAAGTCAAGCAGATTGGAGAAGGTGGTGAGATTGTCATTAATTTCCCACCCCCGATTCAGCGAACAGTTGGTCTCTGCGGTCGAGAAATATCGCAAAGATAGGAAAAAGACTTGCAAACCAGCAGGAGGAGCTGTTGTCAATAAACAATGGACCTGGTTGAAAAGACAAGTGAGTCCTATGACGGAACCAAGCAGGGCCAGAGAATTACATGCCAATAATGAATGTCTTTGGGGAACGTTTCCTCAAAAAGTCCTATCAGGAGTGAAATTAATCTGGATATAATCCCTAACAGGACTGGGGTCCCCAAGAGAGAAAAGGATTTAAAGGAGGATTTGTTGGTATTGTTCCATAAGTGAAAAGCGATGTAAGAGAGAGAGAGAAATAATAATAATAATAAATCAATAAATACTTCCGAATGTAGGACAGAGGATGATAACCTTGGGAAAAGGCAGGATATAGTTGAGACTAGATTAGGTATAAGCCCTGTAGTGTCGTTTATGATGAATAAGGTAATTAAGAGGTTTGGTAGACCTACAGAAATCAGCTTTGACAACGGATTGTTTTCATTTAGGGAGTAGCCAAGTTGGCGATAGAGACCCTTAGAGTAAAATACATATTTGGGTATGTAACACCTGCAGTTACAGGCATGGTGGAAAGAATAAATGGAACATTGAAGGTTAATATAAATAAGATTTGTTTAATTACAAAGTTGAATTGGATCGATGCCCTGCCATTGGCACTGAAGAGATGTTGCATGCAAACTAACCGAGCAGGTGGCACAATGGAGAGGTCCCTACAAGAGAATGAGTTTGGAACAGTTAAATATAGAATTTTAAAAGTATATGAAACAGTTAATTATGATATACAAGTCTATTTATGAACAGGTAAAGTAAAAGCTGTTGGAGGTGGACCAGGAGGAAGGACCCTTTAAACCTGAAGACAAGGTGTATGTATGAGTTTTCTAAACTACCGACCGATGTTCAGGTAGAAGGTTGATATACCTGGTACCATTTCAATAATTACATGAGGGCCGTCCCGCAGGTATGAATAGATAATAGCCCTGAGGTAAGTGAACAGGAGGACAAAGATGTGAGAAAAGAGTAGAGTTTTACCAAGAACATTGTTTGACATCAGTGGTGGGCAAAATAATGGAAAGGATACTTAAGACAATATATAAGAATTTGGATAAATAGGGTAGGATTAGGAAGAATTAGCATGGGTTTGCGATTGTGATGTTTGACTAATCTTGAATTTTTTGAAAAAGTTATTAGGGAAATTGATGAGGGTAAAGTCGTGGATGTTGTCTAGATGAACTTCAGTAAGGCCTTTAACAAGGTTCAATAAGGAAATAAGGTTGGTTAAGAAGGGTTAGTAAGGAATAGCAAGATGGATTAAAAAGTGGCTGTATGGGAGATGTCAGAGAGCAATGGTGGATGGATGTTTGTCAGGTTGGAGGTCAGTGACTAGAGGGGTACCTCGGGGATGTGTGTTGGGTCCGCTGTTGTTTGTCATGTGAATCAATAATCTGGATGTTGGTGTGGTAAAATAGATTAATAAGTATGTAGATGATA
>JAXLNO010000691.1:0-43797 GCA_038087875.1 Malacoraja senta
ATTTTTGCCTCATCACATACCTAAGAAGCTTTACTATCCTGCTTTATATTCTTGGCTAGGTTACCTTCGTACCTCAACTTTTCTCCCCATATTGTCTTTTTAGTTATCGTCTGTTGAGAGAGAGAGAGGGGAGAGGGAGAGAGAGGAGGGAGAGAGAGAGGGAGAGGGAGAGAGAGTGGGAGAGGGAGAGAGTGGGAGAGAGAGAGAGGGGGAGAGGAGAGAGGGAGAGAGTGGGGGTGAGAAAGAGAGAGAGAGGGGAGAGAGAGAGAGGGAGAGAGAAGGAGAGAGGGAGTGAGGGAGAGAGAGAGAGAGAGGGGGAGAGGGAGAGAGTGGGAGAGAGAGAGAGAGGGGGAGAGGAGAGAGGGAGAGAGTGGGGGTGAGAAAGAGAGAGAGAGGGGGAGAGAGAGAGGGAGAGAGAAGGAGAGAGGAGAGAGGGAGAGAGGGGGAGAGGGAGAGAGAGAGGGAGGGGGAGAGAGAGGGAGAGAGAGTGGGAGAGGGAGGAGAGTGGGAGAGAGAGAGGGGGAGAGGAGAGAGGGAGAGAGTGGGGGTGAGAAAGAGGAGAGGGGGAGAGAGTGAGGGAGAGAGGGAGAGAGAGAGAGTGGGAGAGAGAGAGAGGGGGGAGAGGGGAGAGGGAGAGTGGGGGTGAGAAAGAGAGAGAGAAGGAGAGAGGGAGTGAGGGAGAGGGAGAGAGAGAGAGAGAGGGGGAGAGGGAGAGAGTGGGGGAAGAAAAGGGAGGAGAGAAGGAGAGAGAGGGGGAGATAGGAGAGGGAGAGAAGGAGAGCGAGAGGTGTGAGATAGAGAGGAGAGAGAGACGGAGGCGGAGATCTTGGATCTAGAACACACCAAGTCCTGGAGACTGATCAAGCTCCAGGTTCCAGAACAGGTCCTCTGACATCACCTGTTGCTAAGGGGAGGTGGGGGACCTCTGATTGGTCGCTGTGTACCCCCCATACAGCATCATCTGTTGCCGGGGGGAAGGGGGCTACTGATTGGCCGAAGGGGAAGCGGACGATCCGATCCGATTGGCTGCCGCACCCCATCGTGTCGTCACCTGTTGCCAGGGGGGGGGAGCCCGGAGCGGAGAGACTGCGCGCGCCCGCCCGCCTCTGGGATGGATGCGCTCAGGGCGCGGATTGATTCATGAGCCGAAGCACTGAGGTGAGCGGATATTTCACCGCGCTCTTCACCTGCTCCCTGAACTTGGACTGGGTCACCGCGTAAAAAATGTGTTGGTGCAGCAGCTGAGATTACTCAGCAAAAACCCGACGCTGCTAAAGATCCGTTGAGAATCATTCATATCATTTCCAATTCCTGTGATCTGATAATAGACGAATTCTACAACCAGCGTCAGCCACAGGAGGATGAAGCTGCCGGAGATGGTGAAGAGTAAAACCACAGACCTCCTCCTGCTCTCCATCTCCGGGTCACTGCGGTTCTCCCCCTTGCTCTCACCCCTCAGCCCCTTACGGACCCGACTGGCCACTAAAATGTGGCGGACAGTCAGAGCGTTGAGCAGCAGGATTACAGCGAAAGGGAGGAACGGAGTTAAAACCGTGTCGATCCAGTCAAATGCCACCACCGGGTCAGTGTAATAACTGGCCACCGTGTCACAGCCCCACGGGACATTGTCGATGATTGTCCAGGGTTCCTGTGTGAAGTAGCGGGGAATGTTTTTCACACAGAACAGAACGCCGGCTGTTGCCAGAACCACAGCCGCAGTTTTCCCGGTGCAATATTTAGTTTTCAGCTTCTGGCAACAAATGGCGACAAAGCGATCAAAGGTGAAAGTGACGGTGAACCAGACAGAACAGTCTGTAGCTGCAAACGTCAGTACATAGATAACACGGCACACAGGGGTGATGGACAGGAAACTCCAATAAAAGTAATGTAATCGGATCCAAAACAAAATGACCTCGGTGATGAGGGTCAGTAGATCGGCCGCTGCCATGGCCACCAGGTAACGAGTGGTGCAGGTGGAGAGGCCGCACTTTCCCCGGGACAGGATCACAATCGCCACTAAATTCACTGCGGAAAGACAAGGGAACGGACACTGGTCATTTACTCAACACGGTCTCCGGGGCTGAACACCGGCTCGACTTTCAGCTCAAGATCAGGAGTGTTGGAGTCGGTGCGCGGGCTGCTGCAAGTTTAACAATGTCAGAGCCGGCTCCGACTGTGCCCGACCTGCCTGCCTGCTTCAGGGGAGAAGAGATAAGGTGACGGGCGGGTGGGGTAAAGGGCAGGGGAGGGAACGAGTAGCCACCCCACCCATCTACAATAGGCGTAATGGTCCTTTCTATAGTGAACCTGCTGCTGCTCACAGTCTGTGATGGGGCCGCTTTCACAGACTTAACCGTGAGCGGCCGGCCCCGTTTAACCAGGGCTCTGGGAACTCGGCATCTGATGGGGACGAGGAGGGAGACTTCCAGAGGGAAGGCAGGGACAACTTAGAATCCGGCAGCAGCAGCAGCAGAGTGGCTCCGTAATGGATTCATTCCACAGTGAGTTCAGTAGACAACAGGTGCAGGAGGAGGCCATTTGGCCCTTCGAGCCAGCACCGCCATTCAATATGATCATGGCTGATCATCCCCAATCAGTACCCCGTTCCTGCCTTCTCCCCATATCCCCTGACTCCGCTATTTTTAAGATCCCTATCTAGCTCTCTTTTGAAAGCATCCAGAGAACCTGCCTCCACCGCCCTCTGAGACAGAGAATTCCACACTCACCACTCATCACTCTCAAGTTTCCACTGAGGTTATCCCAATGGCTTCTTGATGCAAACTACTTCATCTATTGCATTATCCCCAAACTCTGCCCTTCCAGAACCAGGTTAGCATTCAGCACAGATAAGGGAAATTACTCAGAAAGGACTTTACACAAGAGTAGACAAAAGTGCTGGAGAATCTCAGCGGGTGAGGCAGCATCTATGGAACGAAGGAAACAGGTAACGTTTCGGGCCGAAACCCTTTCTTCAGACTGGAAAATAGTTACCTATTTCCTTCGCTCCATAGATCCTGTCTCACCCGCTGAGTTTCTCCAGCACTTTTGTCTTACTTTCGATTTTCCAGCATCTGCAGTTCATTCTTAAACACTTTACACAAGAGTGCAGCTGATAGGAGCAGAATTAGGGCATTCGGCCCATCATGTCTACTCCGCCATTCAATCATGGCCGATCTATCTTTCCCTCTCAACCCCATTCTCTTGCCTTCTCTCCGTAACCCCCGACACCCGCACTAATCAAGAATCTATCACTCTCCGCCTTAAAACTATCCATTGACTTGGCCTCCACCCCCGTCTGCCGCAATGAATTGCACCAGATTCACCACCCTCTGTCTAAAGAAATTCCTCCTCATCTCCTTTCTAAAGGTAAAGGTAAAGCTGGGGGAAGAACGCACTACAATGGCCGCCATATCCAATCATCCCTGATATTCCTCTTTCTCTCCCTCCCCACCAAGGTGCCCTTCACACTTCCCTCCTGAAGGCAGAGGCCAATTGTTGCAAATGAGAGTCCACCCCTTCTGGTCCAGACGGTCGACGCAGAAAGCGAGTAACTCAGCGGGACAGGCAGCATCTCTGGAGAGAAAGAATGGGACTGAAGAAGGGTCTTGATCCGAAACGTCACCCTTCCTTCTCTCCAGAGATGCTGCCCGTCCCGGTGAGTTACTCCAGCACTTTGTGTCTATCTACGATTTAAACCAGCATCTGCAGTTCATTCCACACACGAAATCCAGACGGTGCCAGGAATGCAAACTATTATCCCCATGTATGGATGGTGTGGGATATATGTACCAAAGTACAGAGACATGGGGGGGGGGTAGTTAGTCGGGTTAGTTTAGACATACAGCGGCTAATCTCAGCAGACTCAAGATGGTGCAGGTGAAGTAACAACACACACACACACACGCCGGTAGATCCGCGGCCACTGGTTCAGGAGATCGATCCAATTATTGACCAAAATGCTGGTGGTGGAATCCGACTGTGACAGACAGACTCCACAGTGAGACACAGTGTCCACAGGAGCGGGTGTGCACTCTGATCAATAACTCAGTCACAGTGAACTTCACAACGTGAACCCCTCTCTCCCAGTCACACCGTCCCGGAGAGCTGCCTGCCTGCCTGCCTGTCCCGAGCACTGGGACAACACTGAAGGCAAGAACAACCATTCTAGTGGCTCCCGGCCGGCAGCAGTGAGAGAAAAAAGGGGCTTAGTTTCAGCTGTCTGAAAATAAGAAATATCACAGCATTAATTCACAAATATTTCACTGAGAGGATTGATATTCTTCACATATTCTTGTACAACGATCATCAGTTGGGAACTTGTAACATGATGAGAATCAGGTCAACACCAGTTAACACACGGATGGAATTATACAACTTGAATTGTTCTGCTCACTTACCAGGGACCCAATGGCAGCAATGATCACGTACACGATTTTCTCCACGTCTGCATATTCCCAATAATGCTGCCCCATTTTCTGTGCCCAGCGACGTGTCCCCGTGAGCTACCGGTAATGTCTCGGAATGAAATACTGAGGCAGAACATTCCTGGTGATTTTATACCATTTTCCGTCTCCACCGGGACAGTGAAGTTTCAACAGAGTTTAAAAATAGAGATTTTGAAATGATTCACAAACAGATGACATCAGCCGAGTGAAATCCCTGCTGAGACAGGTTGTGATTTATTCAGGGAATTGATTGAGAAACTCCAAAGACTGGGAATTGTGGCGATAGATACTGAGGGATGGAAATTGGGAGAGGCGGCATTGTTCCAGCAAAGGGGATATTGTTTCAAACTCCATCAGATCCAACTCTCCACCTCATGTTGGTTGTCTGATTATCCTTCAATCCGTTTCACTCAGCAAGGCAATGCCAAATTCCAGGGACCCTCTCAGGGCTTCTGGTGCCCAGTTTGAAGGTGGACTGGACTGGGCAGACCTTTGTCCACAGGTTGAGGAATTAGTTCAACACATCACCTCGGACTAAAATGCACCCCCCCCATCCCTCCACTCTGCTTCACCACTCAATATGATCGCGGCTTGACTGACTGTGACCTCAACCCCACACTCCCGCTGACTGACCCCGGGAACCATTCACTCCCTGCTTGCCTGGAATAGATCTGACTATACCATGGGACAATAACATTCTCTGCCTTCCTTCATCACCTCTGAGGGGAACAACCCAAAGGCTCACGACACACAGAGAACAGAAACATTGCCGCCTCAGAATTGTCCTAAACCTAAATAAAACGGCGAATGATGCAGCACCTCTCCCTCCTCTCTTTCTCTCTCCCTCCATCCTCACTGCTGTCACTCTCTCTGAACTGTTACTCTATTTCCTACGCTCTCTATTCCCTCTCTGGGCTGCCCTCTCTCCGTCCACTGATGGAGTGACACACAGTGGGATAGTACTGATGGAGGGGTAACAATGGGGCAGAACTGACGCAGTGACAAACTGTGGTGGTACTGATGGAGGGATACACTGTGTGGTGGTACTGATGGAGGGGCACACTGTGGTGGTGGTACTGATGGAGGGGACACACTGTGGTGGTGGTACTGATGGAGGGACACACTGTGGTGGTACTGATGGAGGGACACACTGTGGTGGTGGTACTGATGGAGGGACACACTGTGGTGGTGGTACTGATGGAGGGACACACTGTGGTGGTACTGATGGAGGGGACACACTGTGTGGTACTGATGGAGGGACACTGTGGAGTATTACTGATGGAGGGATACACTGCGGTGGTGGTACTGATGGAGGGACACACTGTGGTGGTGGTACTGATGGAGGGACACACTGTGGTGGTGGTACTGATGGAGGGGCACACTGTGGGGTGGTACTGATGGAGGGACACACTGTGGAGTATTACTGATAGCGTGACACACTGTGGAGTATTACTGATAGCGTGACACACTGTGGAGTTAGTAATCTGGGGTAGTACTTATAGTGACAGATTTTCATATCGTTTCGAGGATTCTTTCCTTTAGTCACTCTGATTGAAGGCACGGGTTCAGGAGTTAATCGAACGCATTCACGAGCTCTCCCCGAGACATTCAATGCCGTCGAAAGGGGAAATCTTCCAAACACAGTCTCTTGATTAATAGTTTCTTTAGTGTAGTAGCAAAAACAGTAAGATATTCATCCAAACTTCTTCTTGTATAACTACACTAGACTAAGTGAGACCCGTTGGATCCCAGCTTCACACAGGAGGGCTGGTCCCACAAAGCAATTTTCCACCTCTCCACCAATTCCAATATTGCTGGCCTGTGGGGGGGGGGGGGGGGGGGTTACTGGAGCACTAACATCGGTTTTGTGTGCCGAATGGATTCTTGGGCTGCAACTTCAGAACTCAGGCCTGGTGGGCTGGCAGCTCAGAAACTCAGGCCTGGTGGGCTGCAGCTCAGAAACTCAGGCCTGGTGGGCTGGCAGCTCAGAAACTCAGGCCTGGTGGGCTGGCAGCTCAGAACTCAGGCCTGGTGGGCTGGCAGCTCAGAAACTGCCAGAAATTCTGCTGAAAACAGGTGACAGAGTCTGTGAGAGAGAAGGAGGAGAGGGTGGACAATCAATTTTAGACATTTTCATCTCTTTTTACAGATCACAGCAATGAAGGGGGAACGTCTATCCTTGCATTGATCGCTGTTGCGCTAGTATGGGTGTTGTCGGCTGAAGGGACTGGTTTCCAGAGGGCTAGTATGGACATTGTGGACTGAATGGATTCTTGGACATGCAGTTCACTAAGTCCTGACTGATGGGCTGGCACTTCAGTCAATTACAGCTGGTGTGGTGCCAGTTCACTCAGTTACCCCTCCTCCTTCACCCCCCAACTCTGCTCCTTGCATTTCCCCTCCCCCACGCATTCAGTCCATCTCTCCTCAACCTCCCCCCCCCCAGGCACTCTTAGTGGCTCTCTGACAGCACAGCCATTCCTGCCTATTACGTACCCGTTGTGATGAGGAACACGCAGACATGGCAAGGTGAAAAAAGGATTTATTAATGTTTAAAATATGAACGAGTCTTAAACAATGCAAGTCCAACCTCACAGCACTCCAACCACAGTGTAGGCAGCAAATCCAACCTCACAGCACTCCAAGCACAGTGCAGGCAGCAAGTCCAACCTCACAGCACTCCAAGCACAGTGCAGGCAGCAAGTCCAATCTCACAGCACTCCAAGCAGAGTGCAGGCAGCAAGTCCAACCTCACAGCACTCCAAGCACAGTGCAGGCAACAAGTCCAAACTCACAGCACTCCAAGCACAGTGCAGGCAGCAAGTCCAACCTCACAGCACTCCAAGCAGAGTGGAGGCAGCAAGTGCAACCTCACAGCACACCAAGCAGAGTGCAGGCAGCAAGTCCAACCTCACAGCACTCCAAGCAGAGTGCAGGCAGTAAGTCCAACCTCACAGCACTCCAAGCAGAGTGGAGGCAACAAGTCCAAACTCACAGCACTCCAAGCAGAGTGCAGGCAGTAAGTCCAAACTCACAGCACTCCAAGCAGAGTGCAGCAGCAAGTCAACCTCACAGCACTCCAAGCAGAGTGCAGGCAGTAAGTCCAACCTCACAGCACTCCAAGCAGAGTGGAGGCAGCATGTCCAACCAGACAGCAAGCAGAGTGGAGGCAGCATGTCCAACCTCACAGCACTCCAAGCAGAGAGCACGCAGTAAGTCCAACCTCACAGCACACCAAGCACAGTGCAGGCAGCAAGTGCAACCTCACAGCACACCAAGCAGAGTGGAGGCAGCATGTCCAACCTCACAGCACTCCAAGCAGAGAGCACGCAGTAAGTCCAACCTCACAGCACACCAAGCAGAGTGCAGGCAGCAAGTCCAACCTCACAGCACTCCAAGCACTCCAACAAGAGACACACACATAGAGACACACACATACACAAACACACACACAGAGCACACACACAGAGACAAACACACAGAAACACACACACAGACACACACACAGACACACACAGCGAGGCACACACAGAGAGACACACAGGGACACACACACATAGAGACACACACATACACAAACACACACACATACACACACAGACACACACACAGAGCACACACACAGAGACAAACACACAGAAACACACACACACACACACAGCGAGGCACACACAGAGAGACACACAGGGACAACACACAGGGACACACACACACAGGGACACACACACAGGGACACACACAGGAACACACACACACACAAACACACACACACACACACACACAAACACAGAGACACACACACACACACTCACACAAATAAAGACACACAAACACAGACACACACTCACGCACAGCACCAATAATAAAATGCCAAGTAACTTCAGAATGTGGTAACCATACTGAATCCTGTTACTAACGGTTCAGGCGGTGTCTCCACTTGACCCTTCCGCACTGAGCGCCACCTCTGAACTCACCGGAAATGACGCAATCAGCACCATCTCTCCACTAAGTCACGGAATGAGCGGCAATTTTGCATTAAACACAGTCCTGATCTAATAAAACGTCTATTCACTGTTTTTCCTTCCAAAAACGGTTGCACAGCAAGCCACATTTAAAACGCAAGCCACATTAAAACGCAAGCCACATTTATAAAGCAAATCACATTTTAAAATATAGGCACAGCTTAGCGGTACAGTCAAAGGACACAGTTGTCAATTAGCGGCACCGTCAAAAGGCACAGTTGTCAATTAGCGGCACCGTCAAAAGGCACACTTTTCAATTAGCGACACCGTCAAAAGGCACTCTTCAATTGGCGGCACAGTCAAGAGGCACACTTTTAAATTAGAGGCACAGTCAAAAGGCACGTAAAAACATTTATTCCTTCCAAACACAGTTCCAAATAAACCACATAAAAGCACATAAAACCACACTCACAGTTTAGTGGACATGTGTTCAGTGATCAGTTTATTCACTGCTCAGACTGAGAGTCGTGAACTCTCCCTCCCCATCTTGCAGCGACTGCGGCAATTCCACACTTCCGGGTTTATAGTCCCTCCCCCTCCCACCGGATGGGGCGTGTCCTCCATGGCATGATTGACAGGAGAGAGAATTTCAACATTATTTAAACATTAATAAGTCTTATATTTTTCATCTATGGCCCTGACAGCTGGAGGGGGACTGAGTAATATGGCCAAAAATCGAAGCCGTGAGTGGAAGTCATTTTTCTAAAACCAATATACAGTGCAAACAGGAAGTGGTCAAGATTTGACTTTGAATCACTTGCCTATGCATTTTCAAAGCAACCGCACTTGCCTTTGCATTTTCAAAGCAACCGCACTTGCCTTTGCATTTTCAAACCAAACGCACTTGCCTTTGCATTTTAAAAGCAACCTAACTTGCCTTTGCATTTTCAAAGCAAACCACCTTTTGCATTTTCAAAGCAAACCACGTTTTGCATTTTCAAAGCAAACCACCTTTTGCATTTTCAAAACAAACCACCCTCTGCATTTTCAAAACAAACCACCTTTTGCATTTTCAAAGCAAACCTTTATGTATTTTCAAAGAAAACCATCTTTTGCATTTTCAAAGCAAACCACCTTTTGCATTTTCAAAGCAAACCACCTTTTGCATTTTCAAAGCAAACCACCTTTTGCATTTTCAAAGCAAACCATCTTTTGCATTTTCAAAACAAACCACCTTTTCAAAGCAAACCACGTTTTGCATTTTCAAAGCAAACCACCTTTGACATTTTCAAAACAAACCACCTTTTGCATTTTCAAAGCAAACCATCTTTTGCATTTTCAAAACAAACCACCTTCTGCATTTTCAACACAAACCACCTTCTGCATTTTCAAAACAAACCACCTTTTGCATTTTCAAAACAAACCACCTTTTGCATTTTCAAAACAAACAACCTTTTGCATTTTCAAAGCAAACCACCTTTTCAAAGCAAACCACGTTTTGCATTTTCAAAGCAAACCACCTTTTGCATTTTCAAAGCAAACCACCTTTTGCATTTTCAAAGCAAACCAGCTTTTGCATTTTCAAAGCAAACCACCTTTTGCATTTTCAAAACAAACCACCTGCATTTTCAAAACAAACCACCTTTTGCATTTTCAAAGCAAACCTTTATGTATTTTCAAAGCAAACCATCTTTTGCATTTTCAAAGCAAACCACCTTATGCATTTTCAAAGCAAACCACCTATTCAAAGCAAACCACCTTTTGCATTTTCAAAGCAAACCACCTTATGCATTTTCAAAGCAAACCACCTTTTCAAAGCGAACCACCATTTGCATTTTCAAAACAAACCATCTTTTGCATTTTCAAAGCAAACCTTTTTGCATTTTCAAAGCCAACCATCTTTTGCATTTTCAAAGCAAACCACCTTACGCATTTTCAAAGCAAACCACCTTTTCAAAGCAAACCACATTTTGCATTTTCAAACCAAACCACCTTTTGCATTTTCAAAGCAAACCACCTTTTGCATTTTCAAAGCAAACCACCTTTTGCATTTTCAAAACAAACCACCTTTTGCATTTTCAGCACCATCTCTCCACTAAGTCACGGAATGAGCGGCAATTTTGCGGGAATTTTGCATTAAACAAAGTCCTGATCTAATAAAACGTTTATTCACTGTTTTTCCTTCCAAAAACGGTTGCACAGCAAGCCACATTTAAAACGCAAGCCACATTAAAACGCAAGCCACATTTATAAAGCAAATCACATTTTAAAATATAGGCACAGCTTAGCGGCACAGTCAAAAGGCACAGTTGTCAAATAGCGGCACAGTCAAAAGGCACACTTTTCAATAAGCAGCACAGTCAAAAGGCACACTTTTCAATTAGCGGCACCGTCAAAAGGCACACTTTTCAATTAGCGACACCATCAAAAGGCACTCTTTTCAATTAGCAGCACAGTCAAAAGGCACACTTTTAAATTAGCGGCACATTCAAAAGGCACGTAAAAACATTTATTCCTTCCAAACACAGTTCCAAATAAACCACATAAAAGCACATAAAACCACACTCACAGTTTAGGGGACATGTGTTCAGTGATCAGTTTATTCACTGCTCAGACTGAGAGTCGTGAACTCTCCCTCCCCCATCTTGCAGCGACTGTGGCAAGTCCACACTTCCGGGTTTATAGTCCCCCCCTCCAACCGGATGGGGCGTGTCCTCCATGGCATGATTGACAGGAGAGAGAATTTCAACATTATTTAAACATTTATAAATCTTATATTTTTCATCTATGGCCCTGACAGCTGGAGGGGGACTGAGTAATATGGCCAAAAATCGAAGCCGTGAGTGGAAGTGATTTTTCTAAAACCAATATACAGTGCAAACAGGAAGTGGTCAAGATTTGACTTTGAATCATTTGCCTATGCATTTTCAAAGCAACCGCACTTGCCTTTGCATTTGCAAAGCAACCGCACTTGCCTTTGCATTTTCAAACCAAACGCACTTGCCTTTACATTTTAAAAGCAACCTCACTTCCCTTTGCATTTTCAAAGCAAATCACCTTTTGCATTTTCATGGCAAACCACCTTTTGCATTTTCAAAGCAAATCACCTTTTGCATTTTCAAAGCAAAGCACATTTTGTATTTTCAAAGCAAACCACCTTTTGCATTTTCAAAGCAAACCACCTTTTGCATTTTCAAAGCAAACCACCTTTTGCATTTTCAAAGCAAACCACTTTTTGCAATTTCAAAGCGAAGCACCTTTTATATTTTCAAAGCAAACCACCTTATGCATTTTCAAAGCCAACCACCTTTTCAAAGCGAACCACCATTTGCATTTTCAAAACAAACCATCTTTTGCATTTTCAAAGCAAACCTTTTTGCATTTTCAAAGCCAACCATCTTTTGCATTTTCAAAGCAAACCACCTTACGCATTTTCAAAGCAAACCACCTTTTCAAAGCAAACCACATTTTGCATTTTCAAACCAAACCACCTTTTGCATTTTCAAAGCAAACCACCTTTTACATTTTCAAAGCAAACCACCTTTTGCATTTTCAAAACAAACCACCTTTTGCATTTTCAGCACCATCTCTCCACTAAGTCACGGAATGAGCGGTAATTTTGCGGGAATTTTGCATTAAACACAGTCCTGATCTAATAAAACGTTTATTCACTGTTTTTCCTTCCAAAAACGGTTGCACAGCAAGCCACATTTAAAACGCAAGCCACATTAAAACGCAAGCCACATTTATAAAGCAAATCACATTTTAAAATATAGGCACAGCTTAGCGGCACAGTCAAAAGGCACAGTTTTCAATTAGCGGCACCGTCAAAAAGCACACTTTTCAATTAGCGGCACAGTCAAGAGGCACACTTTTCAATTAGCGACACCGTCAAAAGGCACTCTTTTCAATTAGCGGCACAGTCAAAAGGCACACTTAAATTAGCGGCACATTCAAAAGACACGTAAAAACATTTATTCCTTCCAAACACAGTTCCAAATAAACCACATAAAAGCACATAAAACCACACTCACAGTTTAGCGGACATGTGTTCAGTGATCAGTTTATTCACTGCTCAGACTGAGAGTCGTGAACTCTCCCTCCCCATCTTGCAGCGACTGTGGCAAGTCCACACTTCCGGGTTTATAGTCCCCCCCCCCTCCCACCGGATGGGGCGTGTCCTCCATGGCATGATTGACAAGAGAGAGAATTTCAACATTATTTAAACATGTATAAGTTTTATATTTTTCATCTATGGCCCTGACAGCTGGAGGGGGACTGAGTAATATCGCCAAAAATCGAAGCCGTGAGTGGAAGTGATTTTTCTAAAACCAATATACAGTGCAAACAGGAAGTGGTCAAGATTTGGCTTTGAATCACTTGCCTTTGCATTTTAAAAGCAACCTCACTTGCCTTTGCATTTTCAAAGCAAACCACCTTTTGCATTTTCAAAGCAAACCACGTTTTGCATTTTCAAAGCAAACCACCTTTTGCATTTTCAAAACAAACCACCCTCTGCATTTTCAAAACAAACCACCTTTTGCATTTGCAAAGCAAACCTTTATGTATTTTCAAAGCAAACCATCTTTTGCATTTTCAAAGCAAACCACCTTACGCATTTTCAAAGCAAACCACCTTTTCAAAGCAAATCACCTTTTGCATTTTCAAAGAAAAACCACCTTTTAAATTTTCAAAGCAAACCACCTTTTGCATTTTCAAAGCAAACCATCTTTTGCATTTTCAAAACAAACCACCTTCTGCATTTTCAAAACGAACCACCTTCTGCATTTTCAAAACAAACCACCTTTTGCATTTTCAAAGCAAACCACCCTTTCAAGGCAAACCACCTTTTGCATTTTCAAAGCAAACTACCTTTTGCATTTTCAAAGCAAACCACCTTTTGCATTTTCAAAACAAACCACCTTCTGCATTTTCAAAACAAACCACCTTTTGCATTTTCAAAGCAAACCTTTATGTATTTTCAAAGCAAACCATCTTTTGCATTTTCAAAGCAAACCACCTTATGCATTTTCAAAGCAAACCACCTATTCAAAGCAAACCACCTTTTGCATTTTCAATGCAAACCACCTTTTGCATTTTCAAAGCAAACCACCTTTTGCATTTTCAAAGCAAACCACCTTTTGCATTTTCAAAGCAAACCACATTTTGCATTTTCAAAACAAACCACCTTTTGTATTTTCAATACAAACCACCTTTTGCATTTTCAAAGAAACCACATTTTGCATTTTCAAATCAATTTGTTTTTACATTTTCAAAACAAACCAGCTTTTGCATTTTCAAAGCAAACCACCTTTTGCATTTTCAAAGCAAACCACCTTTTGCATTTTCAAAGCAAACCACCTTTTGCATTTTCAAAACAAACCACCTTTTGTATTTTCAATACAAACCACCTTCTGCATTTTCAAAGAAACCACATTTTGTATTTTCAAAGCAATTTTTTTTCGCATTTTCAAAACAAACCAGCTTTTGCATTTTCAAAGCAAACCACTTTTTGCATTTTCAAAGCAAACCAGTTTTAGCATTTTCAAAGCAAACCACCTTTTGCATTTTCAAAACAAACCACGTTTTGAATTTTCAAAGCAAACCACCTTTTGCATTTCTAAGCAAACCACGTTTTGCATTTTCAAAGCAAACCACTTTTTGCAATTTCAAAGCAAACAACCTTTTGCATCTTCAATGCAAGCCACCTTATGCATTTTCAAAGCAAACCACCTAGTCTAAGCAAACCACCTTTTGCATTTTCATGGCAAACCACCTTTGCATTTTCAAAGCAAATCACCTTTTGCGTTTTCAAAGCAAAGCACATTTTGTATTTTCAAAGCAAACCACCTTTTGCATTTTCAAAGCAAACCACCTTTTGCATTTTAAAGCAAACGACCATTTGCATTTTGGAAACAAACGACCTTTTGCATTTCCAAAGCAAACCACCTTTTGCATTTTCAAAGCAAACCACTTTGGGGCATTTTTATACCAAACCACCTATTGCATTTTCAAAGCAAAACACCTTTTACATTTTCAAAGCAAACCACCATTTGCATTTTCAAAGCAAACCACCCTTTCAAAGCAAACCATCTTTTGCATTTCCAAAACAAACCACCTTCTGCATTTTCAAAACGAACCACCTTCTGCATTTTCAAAACAAACCACCTTTTGCATTTTCAAAGCAAACCACCCTTTCAAAGCAAACCACCTTTTGCATTTTCAAAGCAAACTACCTTTTGCATTTTCAAAGCAAACCACCTTTTGCATTTTCAAAACAAACCACCTTCTGCATTTTCAAAACAAACCACCTTTTGCATTTTCAAAGCAAACCTTTATGTATTTTCAAAGCAAACCATCTTTTGCATTTTCAAAGCAAACCACCTTATGCATTTTCAAAGCAAACCACCTATTCAAAGCAAACCACCTTTTGCAATTTCAATGCAAACCGCCTTTTGCATTTTCAAAGCAAACCACCTTTTGCATTTTCAAAGCAAACCACCTTTTGTATTTTCAATACAAACCACCTTTTGCATTTTCAAAGAAACCACATTTTGCATTTTCAAAGCAATTTGTTTTTACATTTTCAAAACAAACCAGCTTTTGCATTTTCAAAGCAAACCACCTTTTGCATTTTCAAAGCAAACCACTTTTTGCAATTTCAAAGCGAAGCACCTTTTATATTTTCAAAGCAAACCACCTTATGCATTTTCAAAGCCAACCACCTTTTCAAAGCGAACCACCATTTGCATTTTCAAAACAAACCATCTTTTGCATTTTCAAAGCAAACCTTTTTGCATTTTCAAAGCCAACCATCTTTTGCATTTTCAAAGCAAACCACCTTACGCATTTTCAAAGCAAACCACCTTTTCAAAGCAAACCACATTTTGCATTTTCAAACCAAACCACCATTTGCATTTTCAAAGCAAACCACCTTTTGCATTTTCAAAGCAAACCACCTTTTGCATTTTCAAAACAAACCACCTTTTGCATTTTCAGCACCATCTCTCCACTAAGTCACGGAATGAGCGGCAATTTTGCGGGAATTTTGCATTAAACACAGTCCTGATCTAATAAAACGTTTATTCACTGTTTTTCCTTCCAAAAACGGTTGCACAGCAAGCCACATTTAAAACGCAAGCCACATTAAAACGCAAGCCACATTTATAAAGCAAATCACATTTTAAAATATAGGCACAGCTTAGCGGCACAGTCAAAAGGCACAGTTTTCAATTAGCGGCACCGTCAAAAAGCACACTTTTCAATTAGCGGCACAGTCAAGAGGCACACTTTTCAATTAGCGACACCGTCAAAAGGCACTCTTTTCAATTAGCGGCACAGTCAAAAGGCACACTTAAATTAGCGGCACATTCAAAAGACACGTAAAAACATTTATTCCTTCCAAACACAGTTCCAAATAAACCACATAAAAGCACATAAAACCACACTCACAGTTTAGCGGACATGTGTTCAGTGATCAGTTTATTCACTGCTCAGACTGAGAGTCGTGAACTCTCCCTCCCCATCTTGCAGCGACTGTGGCAAGTCCACACTTCCGGGTTTATAGTCCCCCCCCCCTCCCACCGGATGGGGCGTGTCCTCCATGGCATGATTGACAAGAGAGAGAATTTCAACATTATTTAAACATGTATAAGTCTTATATTTTTCATCTATGGCCCTGACAGCTGGAGGGGGACTGAGTAATATCGCCAAAAATCGAAGCCGTGAGTGGAAGTGATTTTTCTAAAACCAATATACAGTGCAAACAGGAAGTGGTCAAGATTTGGCTTTGAATCACTTGCCTTTGCATTTTAAAAGCAACCTCACTTGCCTTTGCATTTTCAAAGCAAACCACCTTTTGCATTTTCAAAGCAAACCACGTTTTGCATTTTCAAAGCAAACCACCTTTTGCATTTTCAAAACAAACCACCCTCTGCATTTTCAAAACAAACCACCTTTTGCATTTGCAAAGCAAACCTTTATGTATTTTCAAAGCAAACCATCTTTTGCATTTTCAAAGCAAACCACCTTACGCATTTTCAAAGCAAACCACCTTTTCAAAGCAAATCACCTTTTGCATTTTCAAAGAAAAACCACCTTTTAAATTTTCAAAGCAAACCACCTTTTGCATTTTCAAAGCAAACCATCTTTTGCATTTTCAAAACAAACCACCTTCTGCATTTTCAAAACGAACCACCTTCTGCATTTTCAAAACAAACCACCTTTTGCATTTTCAAAGCAAACCACCCTTTCAAGGCAAACCACCTTTTGCATTTTCAAAGCAAACTACCTTTTGCATTTTCAAAGCAAACCACCTTTTGCATTTTCAAAACAAACCACCTTCTGCATTTTCAAAACAAACCACCTTTTGCATTTTCAAAGCAAACCTTTATGTATTTTCAAAGCAAACCATCTTTTGCATTTTCAAAGCAAACCACCTTATGCATTTTCAAAGCAAACCACCTATTCAAAGCAAACCACCTTTTGCATTTTCAATGCAAACCACCTTTTGCATTTTCAAAGCAAACCACCTTTTGCATTTTCAAAGCAAACCACCTTTTGCATTTTCAAAGCAAACCACATTTTGCATTTTCAAAACAAACCACCTTTTGTATTTTCAATACAAACCACCTTTTGCATTTTCAAAGAAACCACATTTTGCATTTTCAAAGCAATTTGTTTTTACATTTTCAAAACAAACCAGCTTTTGCATTTTCAAAGCAAACCACCTTTTGCATTTTCAAAGCAAACCACCTTTTGCATTTTCAAAGCAAACCACCTTTTGCATTTTCAAAACAAACCACCTTTTGTATTTTCAATACAAACCACCTTCTGCATTTTCAAAGAAACCACATTTTGTATTTTCAAAGCAATTTTTTTTCGCATTTTCAAAACAAACCAGCTTTTGTATTTTCAATACAAACCACCTTTTGCATTTTCAAAGAAACCACATTTTGCATTTTCAAATCAATTTGTTTTTACATTTTCAAAACAAACCAGCTTTTGCATTTTCAAAGCAAACCACCTTTTGCATTTTCAAAGCAAACCACCTTTTGCATTTTCAAAGCAAACCACCTTTTGCATTTTCAAAACAAACCACCTTTTGTATTTTCAATACAAACCACCTTCTGCATTTTCAAAGAAACCACATTTTGTATTTTCAAAGCAATTTTTTTTCGCATTTTCAAAACAAACCAGCTTTTGCATTTTCAAAGCAAACCACTTTTTGCATTTTCAAAGCAAACCAGTTTTAGCATTTTCAAAGCAAACCACCTTTTGCATTTTCAAAACAAACCACGTTTTGAATTTTCAAAGCAAACCACCTTTTGCATTTCTAAGCAAACCACGTTTTGCATTTTCAAAGCAAACCACTTTTTGCAATTTCAAAGCAAACAACCTTTTGCATCTTCAATGCAAGCCACCTTATGCATTTTCAAAGCAAACCACCTAGTCTAAGCAAACCACCTTTTGCATTTTCATGGCAAACCACCTTTGCATTTTCAAAGCAAATCACCTTTTGCGTTTTCAAAGCAAAGCACATTTTGTATTTTCAAAGCAAACCACCTTTTGCATTTTCAAAGCAAACCACCTTTTGCATTTTAAAGCAAACGACCATTTGCATTTTGGAAACAAACGACCTTTTGCATTTCCAAAGCAAACCACCTTTTGCATTTTCAAAGCAAACCACTTTGGGGCATTTTTATACCAAACCACCTATTGCATTTTCAAAGCAAAACACCTTTTACATTTTCAAAGCAAACCACCATTTGCATTTTCAAAGCAAACCACCCTTTCAAAGCAAACCATCTTTTGCATTTCCAAAACAAACCACCTTCTGCATTTTCAAAACGAACCACCTTCTGCATTTTCAAAACAAACCACCTTTTGCATTTTCAAAGCAAACCACCCTTTCAAAGCAAACCACCTTTTGCATTTTCAAAGCAAACTACCTTTTGCATTTTCAAAGCAAACCACCTTTTGCATTTTCAAAACAAACCACCTTCTGCATTTTCAAAACAAACCACCTTTTGCATTTTCAAAGCAAACCTTTATGTATTTTCAAAGCAAACCATCTTTTGCATTTTCAAAGCAAACCACCTTATGCATTTTCAAAGCAAACCACCTATTCAAAGCAAACCACCTTTTGCAATTTCAATGCAAACCGCCTTTTGCATTTTCAAAGCAAACCACCTTTTGCATTTTCAAAGCAAACCACCTTTTGTATTTTCAATACAAACCACCTTTTGCATTTTCAAAGAAACCACATTTTGCATTTTCAAAGCAATTTGTTTTTACATTTTCAAAACAAACCAGCTTTTGCATTTTCAAAGCAAACCACCTTTTGCATTTTCAAAGCAAACCACTTTTTGCAATTTCAAAGCGAAGCACCTTTTATATTTTCAAAGCAAACCACCTTATGCATTTTCAAAGCCAACCACCTTTTCAAAGCGAACCACCATTTGCATTTTCAAAACAAACCATCTTTTGCATTTTCAAAGCAAACCTTTTTGCATTTTCAAAGCCAACCATCTTTTGCATTTTCAAAGCAAACCACCTTACGCATTTTCAAAGCAAACCACCTTTTCAAAGCAAACCACATTTTGCATTTTCAAACCAAACCACCATTTGCATTTTCAAAGCAAACCACCTTTTGCATTTTCAAAGCAAACCACCTTTTGCATTTTCAAAACAAACCACCTTTTGCATTTTCAGCACCATCTCTCCACTAAGTCACGGAATGAGCGGCAATTTTGCGGGAATTTTGCATTAAACACAGTCCTGATCTAATAAAACGTTTATTCACTGTTTTTCCTTCCAAAAACGGTTGCACAGCAAGCCACATTTAAAACGCAAGCCACATTAAAACGCAAGCCACATTTATAAAGCAAATCACATTTTAAAATATAGGCACAGCTTAGCGGCACAGTCAAAAGGCACAGTTTTCAATTAGCGGCACCGTCAAAAAGCACACTTTTCAATTAGCGGCACAGTCAAGAGGCACACTTTTCAATTAGCGACACCGTCAAAAGGCACTCTTTTCAATTAGCGGCACAGTCAAAAGGCACACTTAAATTAGCGGCACATTCAAAAGACACGTAAAAACATTTATTCCTTCCAAACACAGTTCCAAATAAACCACATAAAAGCACATAAAACCACACTCACAGTTTAGCGGACATGTGTTCAGTGATCAGTTTATTCACTGCTCAGACTGAGAGTCGTGAACTCTCCCTCCCCATCTTGCAGCGACTGTGGCAAGTCCACACTTCCGGGTTTATAGTCCCCCCCCCTCCCACCGGATGGGGCGTGTCCTCCATGGCATGATTGACAAGAGAGAGAATTTCAACATTATTTAATCATGTATAAGTCTTATATTTTTCATCTATGGCCCTGACAGCTGGAGGGGGACTGAGTAATATCGCCAAAAATCGAAGCCGTGAGTGGAAGTGATTTTTCTAAAACCAATATACAGTGCAAACAGGAAGTGGTCAAGATTTGGCTTTGAATCACTTGCCTTTGCATTTTAAAAGCAACCTCACTTGCCTTTGCATTTTCAAAGCAAACCACCTTTTGCATTTTCAAAGCAAACCACGTTTTGCATTTTCAAAGCAAACCACCTTTTGCATTTTCAAAACAAACCACCCTCTGCATTTTCAAAACAAACCACCTTTTGCATTTGCAAAGCAAACCTTTATGTATTTTCAAAGCAAACCATCTTTTGCATTTTCAAAGCAAACCACCTTACGCATTTTCAAAGCAAACCACCTTTTCAAAGCAAATCACCTTTTGCATTTTCAAAGAAAAACCACCTTTTAAATTTTCAAAGCAAACCACCTTTTGCATTTTCAAAGCAAACCATCTTTTGCATTTTCAAAACAAACCACCTTCTGCATTTTCAAAACGAACCACCTTCTGCATTTTCAAAACAAACCACCTTTTGCATTTTCAAAGCAAACCACCCTTTCAAGGCAAACCACCTTTTGCATTTTCAAAGCAAACTACCTTTT
The DNA here is from genome assembly GCA_038087875.1 of Malacoraja senta. Lineage (NCBI taxonomy): Eukaryota > Metazoa > Chordata > Chondrichthyes > Rajiformes > Rajidae > Malacoraja > Malacoraja senta. The sequence continues at coordinate 20,416 of JAXLNO010000691.1, forward strand.
GCATTTTCAAAGCAAACCACCTTTTGCATTTTCAAAACAAACCACCTTCTGCATTTTCAAAACAAACCACCTTTTGCATTTTCAAAGCAAACCTTTATGTATTTTCAAAGCAAACCATCTTTTGCATTTTCAAAGCAAACCACCTTATGCATTTTCAAAGCAAACCACCTATTCAAAGCAAACCACCTTTTGCATTTTCAATGCAAACCACCTTTTGCATTTTCAAAGCAAACCACCTTTTGCATTTTCAAAGCAAACCACCTTTTGCATTTTCAAAGCAAACCACATTTTGCATTTTCAAAACAAACCACCTTTTGTATTTTCAATACAAACCACCTTTTGCATTTTCAAAGAAACCACATTTTGCATTTTCAAAGCAATTTGTTTTTACATTTTCAAAACAAACCAGCTTTTGCATTTTCAAAGCAAACCACCTTTTGCATTTTCAAAGCAAACCACCTTTTGCATTTTCAAAGCAAACCACCTTTTGCATTTTCAAAACAAACCACCTTTTGTATTTTCAATACAAACCACCTTCTGCATTTTCAAAGAAACCACATTTTGTATTTTCAAAGCAATTTTTTTTCGCATTTTCAAAACAAACCAGCTTTTGCATTTTCAAAGCAAACCACTTTTTGCATTTTCAAAGCAAACCAGTTTTAGCATTTTCAAAGCAAACCACCTTTTGCATTTTCAAAGCAAACCACGTTTTGAATTTTCAAAGCAAACCACCTTTTGCATTTCTAAGCAAACCACGTTTTGCATTTTCAAAGCAAACCACTTTTTGCAATTTCAAAGCAAACAACCTTTTGCATCTTCAATGCAAGCCACCTTATGCATTTTCAAAGCAAACCACCTAGTCTAAGCAAACCACCTTTTGCATTTTCATGGCAAACCACCTTTGCATTTTCAAAGCAAATCACCTTTTGCGTTTTCAAAGCAAAGCACATTTTGTATTTTCAAAGCAAACCACCTTTTGCATTTTCAAAGCAAACCACCTTTTGCATTTTAAAGCAAACGACCATTTGCATTTTGGAAACAAACGACCTTTTGCATTTCCAAAGCAAACCACCTTTTGCATTTTCAAAGCAAACCACTTTGGGGCATTTTTATACCAAACCACCTATTGCATTTTCAAAGCAAAACACCTTTTACATTTTCAAAGCAAACCACCATTTGCATTTTCAAAGCAAACCACCCTTTCAAAGCAAACCATCTTTTGCATTTCCAAAACAAACCACCTTCTGCATTTTCAAAACGAACCACCTTCTGCATTTTCAAAACAAACCACCTTTTGCATTTTCAAAGCAAACCACCCTTTCAAAGCAAACCACCTTTTGCATTTTCAAAGCAAACTACCTTTTGCATTTTCAAAGCAAACCACCTTTTGCATTTTCAAAACAAACCACCTTCTGCATTTTCAAAACAAACCACCTTTTGCATTTTCAAAGCAAACCTTTATGTATTTTCAAAGCAAACCATCTTTTGCATTTTCAAAGCAAACCACCTTATGTATTTTCAAAGCAAACTACCTATTCAAAGCAAACCACCTTTTGCATTTTCAATGCAAACCGCCTTTTGCATTTTCAAAGCAAACCACCTTTTGCATTTTCAAAGCAAACCACCTTTTGTATTTTCAATACAAACCACCTTTTGCATTTTCAAAGAAACCACATTTTGCATTTTCAAAGCAATTTGTTTTTACATTTTCAAAACAAACCAGCTTTTGCATTTTCAAAGCAAACCACCTTTTGCATTTTCAAAGCAAACCACCTTTTGCATTTTCAAAGCAAACCACCTTTTGCATTTTCAAAACAAACCACCTTTTGTATTTTCAATACAAACCACCTTCTGCATTTTCAAAGAAACCACATTTTGTATTTTCAAAGCAATTTTCGCATTTTCAAAACAAACCAACTTTTGCATTTTCAAAGCAAACCACCTTTGGCAATTTCAATGCAAACCAGCAAACCACCTTTTGCATTTTCAAAGCAAACCACTTTTTGCATTTTCAAAGCAAACCAGTTTTAGCATTTTCAAAGCAAACCACCTTTTGCATTTTCAAAGCAAACCACGTTTTGCATTTTCAAAGCAAACCACTTTTTGCAATTTCAAAGCAAACAACCTTTTGCATCTTCAATGCAAGCCACCTTATGCATTTTAAAAGCAAACCACCTAGTCTAAGCAAACCACCTTTTGCATTTTCATGGCAAACCACCTTTGCATTTTCAAAGCAAATCACCTTTTGCGTTTTCAAAGAAAGCACATTTTGTATTTTCAAAGCAAACCACCTTTTGCATTTTCAAAGCAAACCACCTTTTGCATTTTAAAGCAAACGACCATTTGCATTTTGGAAACAAACGACCTTTTGCATTTCCAAAGCAAACCACCTTTTGCATTTTCAAAGCAAACCACTTTGGGGCATTTTTATACCAAACCACCTATTGCATTTTAAAAGCAAAACACCTTTTACATTTTCAAAGCAAACCACCATTTGCATTTTCAAAGCAAACCAACATTTCCATTTTAAAACCAAACCACCTTTTGCATTTTAAAACCAAAACACCTTTTGCATTTTAAAAGCAAACCATCTTTTGCATATTAAAAGCAAGCCACCTTTTGCATTTTCAAAGCAAACCAACTTTTGTATTTTCAAAGCAAACCACCTTTTGCATTTTCAAAGCAAAACACTTTTTGCTATTTCAAAACAAACCACCTTTTGCATTTTCAAAGCAAACCACCTTTTGCATTTTCAAAGCAAACCACTTTTTGGCATTTTTATACAAAACCACATTTTGCATTTTCAATGAAAACCAACATTTGCATTTTCAAAGCAAACCACCTTTTGCATTTTCAATGAAAACCAACATTTGCATTTTCAAAGCAAACCACCTTTTGCATTTTTAAAAGCAAATCACCTTTTGCATTTTCAAAGCAAACCACCATTTGCATATTAAAAGCAAGCCACTTTTTGCATTTTCAAACCAAACCACGTTTTGTATTTTCAAAGCAAACCACATTTTGCATTTTCAAAGCAAACCACTTTTTTTGCAATTTCAAAGCAAACCATCTTTTGCATTTTCAAAGCAAACCACCTTTTCCATTTTCAAGCAAACCATCTACTGCATTATAAAATCAAACCTTTTTGCATTTTCAAAGCAAACCACCTTTTGCATTTTCAAAGCAAACCACCTTTTCCATTTTCAAAGCAAACCATCTACTGCATTTTTAAAGCAAACCTTTTTGCATTTTCAAAGGAAACCACCTTTTGCATTTTCAATCCACCTTTTCCATTTTCAAAGTAAACCATCTACTGCTTTTTTAAAGCAAACTTTTTTGCATTTTCAAAGTATACCATCTTTTGCATTTTCAAAGCAAACCACCTTTTGCATTTCCATTAAAAAGCAGCGTTGGCATTTTCAATGCAAATCAGCAAACCACCTTTTGCATTTTCAAAGTAAACGACAGTTTGCATTTTCAAAGCAAACTACCTTTTGCATTTTCAAAGCAAACCCCTTTTTGGCATTTTCATACCAAACCACCTTTTGCATTTTCAAAGCAATCCACTTTTTGCAATTTCAAAGCAAACAACGTTATGCATTTTCAATGCAAACCACCTAATGCATTTTCAAAGCAAACCACCTATTCTAAGCAAACCACCTTTTGCATTTTCATGGCAAACCACCTTTTGCATTTTCAAAACAAATCACCTTTTGCATTTTCAAAGCAAAGCACATTTTGTATTTTCAAAGCAAACCACCTTTTGCATTTTTAAAGCAAACCACCTTTTGCATTATAAAGCAAACCACCTTTTGCATTTTCAAAGCAAACCACTTTTTGCAATTTCAAAGCGAACCACCTTTTATATTTTCAAAGCAAACCACCTTATGCATTTTCAAAGCAAACTACCTTTTCAAAGCGAACCACCATTTGCATTTTCAAAGCAAACCATCTTTTGCATTTTCAAAGCAAACCTTTTGCATTTTCAAAGCTAACTATCTTTTGTATTTTCAAAGCAAACCACCTTATGCATTTTTAAAGCAAACCACCTTTTCAAAGCAAACCACCTTTTGCATTTTCAAAGCAAACCACCTATTGCATTTTCAAATCAAACCACCTTTTGCATTTTCAAAACAAACCATCTTTTGCATTTTCAAAGCAAACCACCTTTTGCATTTTCAAAGCAATTTTTTTTCGCATTTTCAAAGCAAACCACCTTTTGCATTTTCAAAGCAAACCACCCTTTGCAATTTCAAAGCAAAGCACCTTTTGCATTTTCAAACAAACCACTTATAGCATTTTCAAAGCAAACCACCTTTTGCATTTTCAAACCAAACCACTTTTTTGCATTTTCAAAGCAAACTACCTTTTGCACTTTCAAAGCAAACGACCTTTTGCATTTTCAAAGCAAATCAGCTTTTGCATTTTCAAAGCCCACCACCTTTTGCATTTTCAAAGTAAACCAACTTTTGCATTTTCAATGCAAACCAGCAAACCACCTTTTGCATTTTCAAAGCAAACCACTTTTTGCATTTTCAAAGCAAACCACATTTAGCATTTTCAAAGCAAATCACCTTTTGCATTTTCAAAGCATACACCTTTTGCATTTTCAAAGCAAACCAACATTTCCATTTTAAAACCAAACCACCTTTTGCATTTTAAAACCAAACCACCTTTTGCATTTTAAAAGCAAACCATCTTTTGCATATTAAAAGCAAGCCACCTTTTGTATTTTCAAAGCAAACCACCTTTTGCATTTTCAAAGCAAACCACCTTGTGTATTTTCAAAGCAAACCACCTTTTTCATTTTCAATGCAAACCAGCAAACCAACTTTTGCATTTTCATAGCAAACCTGTTGCATTTTCAAAGCAAAGGACCTTTTGCATTTTAAAAGAAAACCACATTTTGCATTTTGAAAGCAAACCTCCTTTTGGCATTTTTTATAGCAAACCACCTTTTGCCTTTTCAAAGCAAACCATCTTTTGCATTTTCAAAGCAAACCTTTTGAATTTTCAAAGCTAACCATCTTTTGCATTTTCAAAGCAAACCACATTTTCAAAGCAAACCACCTTTTACATTTTCAAAGCAAACCACCTTTTGCATTTTCAAAACAAACCATCTTTTGCATTTTCAAAGCAAACCACCTTTTGCATTTTCAAAGCAATTTTTTTTCGCATTTTCAAAGCAAACCACCTTTTGCACTTTCAAAGCAAAACACCTTTTGCAATTTCAATGCAAAGCACCTTTTGCATTTTCAAAGCAAACCACTTATAGCATTTTCAAAGCAAACCACCTTTTGCATTTTCAAACCAAACCACTTTTTTGCATTTTCAAAGCAAACCACATTTAACATTTTCAAAGCAAACTACCTTTTGCACTTTCAAAGCAAACGACCTTTTGCATTTTCAAAGCAAATCAGCTTTTGCATTTTCAAAGCCCACCACCTTTTGCATTTTCAAAGTAAACCACCTTTTGAATTTTCAATGCAAACCAGCAAACCACTTTTTGCATTTTCAAAGCAAAGCACATTTAGCATTTTCAAAGCAAATCATCTTTTGCATTTTCAAAGCAAACCACCTTTTGCATTTTTCAAAGCAAACCAACATTTCCATTTTAAAACCAAACCACCTTTTGCATTTTAAAACCAAAACACCTTTTGCATTTTAAAAGCAAACCATCTTTTGCATATTAAAAGCAAGCCACCTTTTGCATTTTCAAAGCAAACCACCTTTTGTATTTTCAAACAAACCACCTTTTGCATTTTCAAAGCAAACCACCTTGTGTATTTTCAAAGCAAACCACCTTTTTCATTTTCAATTCAAACCAGCAAACCAACTTTTGCATTTTCATAGTAAACCTTTTGCATTTTCAAAGCAAAGGACCTTTTGCATTTTCAAAGAAAACCACATTTTGCATTTTGAAAGCAAACCTCCTTTTGGCATTTTTATAGCAAACCACCTTTTGCCTTTTCAAAGCAAACCACCATTTGCATTTTCAAAGCAAACCACATTTTGCAATTTCCAAGCAAACCAACGTTTGCATTTTCAATGCAACCCACCTTTTTCATTTTAAAAGCAAACCACCGTTTGCATTTTCAAAGCAAACCACCATTTGCATTTTCAAAGCAAACCTTTTGCATTATCAAAGTAAACCCTTTGCATTTTCAAAGCAAACCTTTAGCATTTTCAAAGCAAACCAGCTTTTTCATATTCAAAGCAAACCACCTTTTGCATTTTCAAAGCAAACCACCTTTTGCATTTTCAAAGCATACCATCTTTGCATTTTTAAAGCAAACCACCTTTTGCATTTCCATTAAAAACCACCTTTTGCATTTTCAAAGCAAACGACCGTTTGCATTTTCAAAGCAAACCACCTTTTGCATTTTCAAAGCAAACCACCTTTTTCGCATTTTTATACCAAACCACCATTTGCATTTTCAATCCACCTTTTCCATTTTCAAAGTAAACCATCTACTGCTTTTTTGAAGCAAACCTTTTTGCATTTTCAAAGCATACCATCTTTTGCATTTTCAAAGCAAACCACCTTTTGCATTTCCATTAAAAAGCAGCTTTTGCATTTTCAATGCAAATCAGCAAACCACCTTTTGCAATTTCAAATCAAACAACGTTTTGTATTTTCAAAGCAAACCACCTTTTGCATTTTCAAAGCAAACCACTTTTTTGCAATTTCAAAGCAAACCATCTTTTACATTTTCAAAGCAAACCACCTTTTCCATTTTCAAAGCAAACCATCTACTGCATTTTTAAAGCAAACATTTTTGCATTTTCAAAGGAAACCACCTTTTGCATTTTCAATCCACCTTTTCCATTTTAAAAAGCAAACCATCTACTGCTTTTTTAAAGCAAACCTTTTAGCATTTTCAAAGCATACCATCTTTTGCATTTTCAAAGCAAACCACCTTTTACATTTTCAAAGGAAACTACTTTTTGGCATTTTTATACCAAACCACCTTTTGCATTTTTAAAGCAAACCACCTTTTACATTTTCATTGAAAACCAACATTTGCATTTTCAAAGCAAACCACCTTTTGCACTTTAAAAGCAAACCTCCTTTTGCATTTTCAAAGCAAACCACCATTTGCATATTAAAACAAAGCCACTTTTTGCATTTTTAAATCAAACAACGATTTGTATTTTCAAAGCAAACCACCTTTTCCATTTTCAAAGCAAACCACTTTTTTTGCAAATTCAAAGCAAACAATCTTTTGCATTTTCAAAGCACACGACCTTTCGCATATTAATAGCAAACGACCGTTTGCATTTATAGAGCAAACGACCATTTGCATTTTCAAAGCAAACCTCCTTTTGCATTTTCAAAGCAAACCACCTTCTGCAATTTCAAAGCAAACCACCTTTTGCATTTTCGAAGCAAACCACCTTTAACATTTTCAAAGCAGACCACCTTTTTTTGCATGTTCAAAGCAAACCACACATTTGCAATTTCAAATTATACCACCTTTTGCATTTTCAAAGCAAACCACCTTTTCCATTTTCAAAGCAAACCATCTACTGCATTTTTAAAGCAAACCTTTTTGCATTTTCAAAGGAAACCACCTTTTGCAATTTCAATCCACCTTTTCCATTTTCAAAGCAAACCATCTACTGCTTTTTTAAAGCAAACCTTTTTGCATTTTCAAAGCATACCATCTTTTGAATTTTCAAAGCAAACCACCTTTTGCATTTCCATTAAAAAGCAGATTTTGCACTTACAATGCAAATCAGCAAACCACCTTTTGCATTTTCAAAACAAACGACCGTTTGCATTTTCAAAGCAAACTACCTTTTGCATTTTCATAGCAAACCACTTTTTGGCATTTTTATACCAAACCACCTTTTGCATTTTCAAAGCAAACCACCTTTTACATTTTCAATGAAAACCAACATTTGCATTTTCAAAGCAAACCAACTTTTGCATTTTAAAAGCAAACCACCTTTTGAATTTTCAAAGCAAACAACCATTTGCATATTAAAAGAAAGCCACTTTTTGCATTTTCAAATCAAACAACGTTTTGTATTTTCAAAGCAAATCACCTTTTGCATTTTCAAAGCAAACCACTTTTTTGCAATTTCAAAGCAAACCATCTTTTGCATTTTCAAAGCAAACCACCTTTTCAATTTTCAAAGCAAACCATCTACTGCATTTTTAAAGCAAATCACCTTTATCATTTTCAAAGCAGACCACATTTTTTTGCATGTTCAAAGCAAACCACACATTTGCAATTTCAAATCAAACCACCTTTTGCATTTTCAAAGCAAACCACCTTTTGCATTTTCAAAGCAAACCACCACTTGCATTTTCATAGCAAACCACCATTTGCCCTTCAAAGCAAACCATTATTTGCATTTTCAAAGCAAACCTTTTGCATTTTCAAAGTAAACCCTTTCCTTTTTCAAAGCAAACCTTTAGCATTTTCAAAGCAAACCAGCTTTTTCATATTCAAAGCAAACCACCTTTTGCATTTTCAAAGCAAACCACCTTTTGCATTTTCAAAGCATACCATCTTTTGCATTTTCAAAGCAAACCACCATTTGCATTTCAATTAAAAAGCAGCTTTTGCATTTTCAATGCAAACCAGCAAACCACCTTTTGCATTTTCAAAGCAAACGACCGTTTGCATTTTCAAAGCAAACCACCTTTTGCATTTTCAATGCAAACCACTTTTTGGCATTTTTATACCAAACCACATTTTGCATTTTCAATGAAAACCAACATTTGCATTTTCAAAGCAAACCACCTTTTGCATTTTTAAAAGCAAACCACCTTTTGCATTTTCAAAGCAAACCACCATTTGCATATTAAAAGCAAGCCAGTTTTTGCATTTTCAAATCAAACCACGTTTTGTATTTTCAACGCAAACCACATTTTGCATTTTCAAAGCAAACCACTTTTTTGCAATTTCAAAGCAAACCATCTTTTGCATTTTCAAAGCAAACCACCATTTCCATTTTCAAGCAAACCATCTACTGCATTATAAAATCAAACCTTTTCCATTTTCAAAGCAAACCATCTACTGCATTTTTAAAGCAAACCTTTTTGCATTTTCAAAGGAAACCACCTTTTGCATTTTCAATCCACCTTTTCCATTTTCAAAGTAAACCATCTACTGCTTTTTTTAAAGCAAACCTTTTTGCATTTTCAAAGTATACCACCTTTTGCATTTTCAAAGCAAACCACCTTTTGCATTTCCATTAAAAAGCAGCGTTGGCATTTTCAATGCAAATCAGCAAACCACCTTTTGCATTTTCAAAGTAAACGACAGTTTGCATTTTCAAAGCAAACTACCTTTTGCATTTTCAAAGCAAACCACTTTTTGGCATTTTTATACCAAACCACCTTTTGCATTTTCAAAGCAAACCACCTTTTACATTTATAATGAAAACCAACATTTGCATTTTCAAAGCAAACCACGTTTTGCATTTTCAAAGCGAACCACTTTTTGCAATTTCAAAGCAAACAACGTTATGCATTTTCAATGCAAACCACCTTATGCATTTTCAAAGCAAACCACCTATTCTAAGCAAACCACCTTTTGCATTTTCATGGCAAACCACCCTTTGCATTTTCAAAACAAATCACCTTTTGCATTTTCAAAGCAAAGCACATTTTGTATTTTCAAAGCAAACCACCTTTTGCATTTTTAAAGCAAACCACCTTTTGCATTATAAAGCAAACCACCTTTTATATTTTCAAAGCAAACCACCTTATGCATTTTCAAAGCAAACCACCTCTTCAAAGCGAACCACCATATGCATTTTCAAAGCAAACCATCTTTTGCATTTTCAAAGCAAACCTTTTGCATTTTCAAAGCTAACCATCTTTTGCATTTTCAAAGCAAACCACCTTATGCATTTTCAAAGCAAACCACCTTTTCAAAGCACACCACCGTTTGCATTTTCAAAGCAAACCACCTATTGCATTTTCAAATCAAACCACCTTTTGCATTTTCAAAACAAACCATCTTTTGCATTTTCAAAGCAAACCACCTTTTGCATTTTCAAAGCAATTTTTTTTCGCATTTTCAAAGCAAACCACCTTTTGCATTTTCAAAGCAAACCACCTTTTGTAATTTCAAAGCAAAGCACCTTTTGCATTTTCAAAGCAAACCACTTATAGCATTTTCAAAGCAAACCACCTTTTGCATTTTCAAACCAAACCACTTTTTTGCATTTTCAAAGCAAACCACATTTAACATTTTCAAAGCAAACTACCTTTTGCACTTTCAAAGCAAACGACCTTTTGCATTTTCAAAGCAAACCACTTTTTGCATTTTCAAAGCAAACCACATTTAGCATTTTCAAAGCAAATCACCTTTTGCATTTTCAAAGCAAACCACCTTTTGCATTTTCAAAGCAAACCAACATTTCCATTTTAAAACCAAACCACCTTTTGCATTTTAAAACCAAAACACCTTTTGGATTTTAAAAGCAAACCATCTTTTGCATATTAAAAGCAAGCCACCTTTTGCATTTTCAAAGCATACCACCTTTTGTATTTTCAAAGCAAACCACCTTTTGCATTTTCAAAGCAAACCACCTTGTGTATTTTCAAAGCAAATCACCTTTTTCATTTTCAATGCAAACCAGCAAACCAACTTTTGCATTTTCATAGCAAACCTTTTGCATTTTGAAAGCAAAGGACCTTTTGCATTTTAAAAGAAAACCACATTTTGCATTTTGAAAGCAAACCTCCTTTTGGCATTTTTATAGCAAACCACCTTTTGCCTTTTCAAAGCAAACCATCTTTTGCATTTTCAAAGCAAACCTTTTGAATTTTCAAAGCTAACCATCTTTTGCATTTTCAAAGCAAACCACCTTTTCAAAGCAAACCACCTTTTGCATTTTCAAAGCAAACCACCTTTTGCATTTTTCAAAACAAACCACCTTTGGCATTTTCAAAACAAACCATCCTTTGCATTTTCAAAGCAAACCACCTTTTGCATTTTCAAAGCAATTTTTTTTCGCATTTTCAAAGCAAACCACCTATTGCATTTTCAAAGCAAACCACCTTTTGCAATTTCAAAGCAAAGCACCTTTTGCATTTTCAAAGCAAACCACTTATAGCATTTTCAAAGCAAACCACCTTTTGCATTTTCAAACCAAACCACTGTTTTGCATTTTCAAAGCAAACCACATTTAACATTTTCAAAGCAAACTACCTTTTGCACTTTCAAAGCAAACGACCTTTTGCATTTTCAAAGCAAATCAGCTTTTGAATTTTCAAAGCCCACCACCTTTTGCATTTTCAAAGTAAACCACCTTTTGCATTTTCAAAGCAAACCACTTTTTGCATTTTCAAAGCAAACCACATTTAGCATTTTCAAAGCAAATCATCTTTTGCATTTTCAAAGCAAACCACCTTTTGCATTTTCAAAGCAAACCAACATTTCCATTTTAAAACCAAACCACCTTCTGCATTTTAAAACCAAAACACCTTTTGCATTTTAAAAGCAAACCAACTTTTGCATATTAAAAGCAAGCCACCTTTTGCATTTTCAAAGCAAACCACCTTTTGTATTTTCAAAGCAAACCACCGTTTGCATTTTCAAAGCAAACCACCTTGTGTATTTTCAAAGCAAACCACCTTTTTCATTTTCAATTCAAACCAGCACACCAACTTTTGCATTTTCATAGTAAACCTTTTGCATTTTCAAAGCAAAGGACCTTTTGCATTTTCAAAGAAAACCACATTTTGCATTTTGAAAGCAAACCTCCTTTTGGCATTTTTATAGCAAACCACCTTTTGCCTTTTCAAAGCAAACCACCATTTGCATTTTCAAAGCAAACCACTTTTTGCAATTTCCAAGCAAACCAACGTTTGCGTTTACAATGCAACCCACCTTTTTCATTTTAAAAGCATACCACCTTTTGCATTTTCAAAGCAAACCACCATTTGCATTTTCAAAGCAAACCTTTTGCATAATCAAAGGAAACCCTTTGCATTTTCAAAGCAAACCTTTAGCATTTTCAAAGCAAACCAGCTTTGTCATATTCAAAGCAAACCACCTTTTGCATTTTCAAAGCAAACCACCTTTTGCATTTTCAAAGCATACCATCTTTGCATTTTCAAAGCAAACCACCTTTTGCATTTTCAATGCAAACCAGCAAACCACCTTTTGCATTTTCAAAGTAAACGACCGTTTGCATTTTCAAAGCAAACCACCTTTTGCATTTTCAAAGCAAACCACTTTTTCGCATTTTTATACCAAACCACCATTTGCATTTTCAATCCACCTTTTCCATTTTCAAAGTAAACCATCTACTGCTTTTTTAAAGCAAACCTTTTTGCAATTTCAAATCAAACAACGTTTTGCATTTTCAAACCAAACCACCTTTTGCATTTAAAAGCAAACCACTTTTTTGCATTTTCAAAGCAAACCACGTTTTGTATTTTCAAAGCACACCACATTTTGCATTTTCAAATCAAACCAGCTTTTGCATTTTCAATGGAAACCAGCAAACCACCTTTTGCATTTTCAAAGCAAACCACCTTTTGCATTTTCAAATCAAACCACCTTTTTCATTTTCAAAGCAAACCACCTTTTGCATTTTCATTGAAAAGCAGCTTTTGCATTTTCAATGCAAACCAGCAAACCACCTTTTGCATTTTCAAATCAAATGACCTTTTGCATTTTCAAAGCAAACGACCTTTTGCATTTTCAACGCAAACCACCTTTTGCATTTCCAAAGCAAACCACTTTTTGGCATTTTTATACCAAACCACCTTTTGCATTTTCAAAGCAAACCACTTTTTTGCAATTTAAAAGCAAACCACCTTTTGCATTTTCAAAGCAAACCACCTTTTCAATTTTCAAAGCAAACCATCTACTGCATTTTTAAAGCAAACCTTTTTGCATTTTCAAAGCAAACCACCTTTTGCTTTTTCAAAGCAAACCACCTTTTGCTTTTTCAAAGCAAACCACCTTTTGCATTTTCAAAGCAAATCACGTTTTCCATTTTCAAAGCAAAGCACGTTTTGCATTTTCAAAGCAAACCTTTTGGCATTTTCAAAGCAAACCACCTTTTGCTTTTTCAAAGCAAATCACCATTTACATATTAAAACAAAGCCACTTTTTGCATTTTCAAATCAAACCACGATTTGTATTTTCAAAGCAAACCACCTTTTGCATTTTCAAAGCAAACCACTTTTTTTGCAAATTCAAAGCAAACAATCTTTTGCATTTTCAAAGCAAACGACCTTTCGCATATTAATAGCAAACGACCGTTTGCATTTATAGAGCAAACGACCATTTGCATTTTCAAAGCAAACCTCCTTTAACATTTTCAAAGCAGACCACCTTTTTTTGCATGTTCAAAGCAAACCACACATTTGCAATTTCAAATTAAACCACCTTTTGCATTTTCAAAGCAAACCACCTTTTCCATTTTCAAAGCAAACCATCTACTGCATTTTTAAAACAAACCTTTTTGCATTTTCAAAGGAAACCACCTTTTGCAATTTCAATCCACATTTTCCATTTTCAAAGCAAACCATCTACTGCTTTTTTAAAGCAAACCTTTTTGCATTTTCAAAGCATACCATCTTTTGAATTTTCAAAGCAAACCACCTTTTGTATTTCCATTAAAAAGCAGATTTTGCACTTACAATGCAAATCAGCAAACCACCTTTTGCATTTTCAAAGCAAACGACCGTTTGCATTTTCAAAGCAAACTACCTTTTGCATTTTCAAAGCAAACCACTTTTTGGCATTTTTATACCAAACCACCTTTTTGCATTTTCAAAGCAAACCACCTTTTACATTTTCAATGAAAACCAACATTTGCATTTTCAAAGCAAACCACCTTTTGCATTTTAAAAGCAAACCACCTTTTGAATTTTCAAAGCAAACAACCATTTGCATATTAAAAGAAAGCCACTTTTTGCATTTTCAAATCAAACAACGTTTTGTATTTTCAAAGCAAATCACCTTTTGCATTTTCAAAGCAAACCACTTTTTTTGCAATTTCAAAGCAAACCATCTTTTGCATTTTCAGAGCAAACCACCTTTTCCATTTTCAAAGCAAACCATCTACTGCATTTTTAAAGCAAACTTTTTGCATTTTCAAAGCAAACCACCTTTTGCATTTCAAAGCAAACCACCTTTTGCATTTTCAAAGCAAACCACCTTTTTCATTTTCAAAGCAAACCACCTTTTGCATTTTCATTGAAAAGCAGCGTTTGCATTTTCAATGCAAACCAGCAAACCACCTTTTGCATTTTCAAATCAAATGACCTTTTGTATTTTCAAAGCAAACGACCTTTTGCATTTTCAAAGCAAACCACCTTTTGCATTTCCAAAGCAAACCACTTTTTGGCATTTTTATACCAAACCACCTTTTGCATTTTCAAATCAAACCACCTTTTACATTTTCATTGAAAACCAACATTTGCATTTTCAAAGCAAACCAGCTTTTGCTTTTTAAAAGTAAACCACCTTTTGCAATTTCAAAGCAAACCACCATTTGCACATTAAAACAAAGCCACTTTTTGCATTTTCAAATTAAACCACGTTTTGTATTTTCAAAGCAAACCACCTTTTGCATTTTCAAAGCAAACCACTTTTTTTGCAATTTCAAAGCAAACAATCTTTTGCATTTTCAAAGCAAACGACCTTCTGCATATTAAAAGCAAACGACCTTTTGCATTTTCAGAGCAAACGACCTTTTGCATTTTCAAAGCAAACCACCTTTTGCATTTTCAAAGCAAACCACCTTTTGCATTTTCAAAGCAAACCACCTTTTGCATTTTCATAGCAAACCACCTTTAGCATTTTCAAAGCCGACCACCTTTTTTTGCATGTTCAAAGCAAACCACACATTTGCAATTTCAAATCAAACCACCTTTTGCATTTTCAAAGCAAACCACCTTTTCCATTTTCAAAGCAAACCATCTAATGCATTTTTAAAGCAAGCCTTTTTGCATTTTCAAAGGAAACCACCTTTTGCAATTTCAATCCACCTTTTCCATTTTCAAAGCAAACCATCTACTGCTTTTTTAAAGCAAACCTTTTTGCATTTTCAAAGCATACCATCTTTTGCTTTTTCAAAGCAAACCACCTTTTGCATTTCCATTAAAAAACAGCTTTTGCATTTCCAATGCAAACCAGCAAACCACCTTTTGCATTTTAAAAGCAAACGACCGTTTGCATTTTCAAAGCAAACCACCTTTTGCATTTTCAAAGCAAACCACCATTTGCATTTTTATACCAAACCACCTTTTGCATTTTCAAAGCAAACCACCTTTTACATTTTCAATGAAAACCAACATTTGCATTTTCAAAGCAAACCACCTTTTGCATTTTCAAAGCAAACCACCTTTTGCGTTTTCAAAGCAAACCACCATTTGCATATTAAAAGAAAGCCACTTTTTGCATTTTCAAATCAAACAACGTTTTGTATTTTCAAAGCAAACCACCTTTTGCATTTTGAAAGCAAACCACTTTTTTGCAATTTCAAAGCAATCCATCTTTTGCATTTTCAAAGCAAACCACCTTTTCTATTTTCAAAGCAAACCATCTACTGCATTTTTAAAGCAAACCTCATTTTGCATTTTCAAAGCAAACCACCTTTTGCATTTTCAAAGCAAACCACCTTTTGCATTTTCAAAGCAAACCACCTTTAGCATTTTCAAAGCAGACCACCTTTTTGCATGTTCAAAACAAACCACACATTTGCAATTTCAAATCAAACCACCTTTTGCATTTTCAAAGAAAACCACCTTTTCCATTTTCAAAGCAAACCATCTATTGCATTTTTAAAGCAAACCTTTTTGCATTTTCAAAGGAAACCACATCTTGCATTTTCAATCCACCTTTTCCATTTTCAAAGCAAACCATCTACTGCTTTTTTAAAGCAAACCTTTTTGCATTTTCAAAGCATACCATATTTTGCATTTTCAAAGCAAACCACATTTTGCATTTCCATTAAAACGCAGCTTTTGCATTTTCAATGCAAACCAGCAAACCACCTTATGCATTTTCAAAGCAAACGACCGTTTGCATTTTCAAAGCAAACCACCTTTTACATTTTCAAAGCAAACCACATTTTGTCATTTTTATACCAAACCACCTTTTGCATTTTCAAAGCAAACCACCTTTTACATTTTCATTGAAAACCAACATTTGCATTTTCTAACCAAACCACCTTTTGCATTTTAAAAGGAAACCACTTTTTTGCATTTTCAAAGCAAACCACCATTTGCATATTAAAACAAAGCCACTTTTTGCATTTTCAAATCAAACCACGTTTTGTATTTTCAAAGCAAACCACTTTTGCATTTTCAAAGCAAACCACTTTTTTTTGCAATTTCAAAGCAAACAATCTTTTGCATTTTCAAAGCAAACGACCTTTTGCATATTAAAAGGAAACGACCTTTTGCATTTTCAGAGCAAACGACCTTTTGTATTTTCAAAGCAAACCTCCTTTTGCATTTTCAAAGGAAACCACCTTTTGCATTCTCAAACCACCTTTTCCATTTTCAAAGCAAACCATCTACTGCTTTTTTAAAGCAAACCTTTTTGAATTTTCAAAGCAAACCACCTTTTGCATTTTCAAAGGAAACCACCTTTTGCATTTTCAAAGAAAACCACCTGTACCATTTTCAAAGCAAACCATCTATTGCATTTTTAAAGCAAACCTTTTTGCATTTTCAAAGGAAATCACATTTTGCATTTTCAATCCACCTTTTCCATTTTCAAAGCAAACCATCTACTGCTTTTTTAAAGCAAACCTTTTTGCATTTTCAAAGCATACCATCTTTTGAATTTTCAAAGCAAACCACCTTTTGCATTTCCATTAAAAAGCAGATTTTGCACTTACAATGCAAATCAGCAAACCACCTTTTGCATTTTCAAAGCAAACGACCGTTTGCATTTTCAAAGCAAACTACCTTTTGCATTTTCAAAGCAAACCACTTTTTGGCATTTTTATACCAAACCACCTTTTTGCATTTTCAAAGCAAACCACCTTTTACATTTTCAATGAAAACCAACATTTGCATTTTCAAAGCAAACCACCTTTTGCATTTTAAAAGCAAACCACCTTTTGAATTTTCAAAGCAAACAACCATTTGCATATTAAAAGAAAGCCACTTTTTGCATTTTCAAATCAAACAACGTTTTGTATTTTCAAAGCAAATCACCTTTTGCATTTTCAAAGCAAACCACTTTTTTTGCAATTTCAAAGCAAACCATCTTTTGCATTTTCAGAGCAAACCACCTTTTCCATTTTCAAAGCAAACCATCTACTGCATTTTTAAAGCAAACTTTTTGCATTTTCAAAGCAAACCACCTTTTGCATTTCAAAGCAAACCACCTTTTGCATTTTCAAAGCAAACCACCTTTTTCATTTTCAAAGCAAACCACCTTTTGCATTTTCATTGAAAAGCAGCTTTTGCATTTTCAATGCAAACCAGCAAACCACCTTTTGCATTTTCAAATCAAATGACCTTTTGCATTTTCAAAGCAAACGACCTTTTGCATTTTCAAAGCAAACCACCTTTTGCATTTCCAAAGCAAACCACTTTTTGGCATTTTTATACCAAACCACCTTTTGCATTTTCAAATCAAACCACCTTTTACATTTTCATTGAAAACCAACATTTGCATTTTCAAAGCAAACCAGCTTTTGCATTTTAAAAGTAAACCACCTTTTGCAATTTCAAAGCAAACCACCATTTGCACATTAAAACAAAGCCACTTTTTGCATTTTCAAATTAAACCACGTTTTGTATTTTCAAAGCAAACCACCTTTTGCATTTTCAAAGCAAACCACTTTTTTTGCAATTTCAAAGCAAACAATCTTTTGCATTTTCAAAGCAAACGACCTTCTGCATATTAAAAGCAAACGACCTTTTGCATTTTCAGAGCAAACGACCTTTTGCATTTTCAAAGCAAACCACCTTTTGCATTTTCAAAGCAAACCACCTTTTGCATTTTCAAAGCAAACCACCTTTTGCATTTTCATAGCAAACCACCTTTAGCATTTTCAAAGCCGACCACCTTTTTTTGCATGTTCAAAGCAAACCACACATTTGCAATTTCAAATCAAACCACCTTTTGCATTTTCAAAGCAAACCACCTTTTCCATTTTCAAAGCAAACCATCTAATGCATTTTTAAAGCAAGCCTTTTTGCATTTTCAAAGGAAACCACCTTTTGCAATTTCAATCCACCTTTTCCATTTTCAAAGCAAACCATCTACTGCTTTTTTAAAGCAAACCTTTTTGCATTTTCAAAGCATACCATCTTTTGCATTTTCAAAGCAAACCACCTTTTGCATTTCCATTAAAAAACAGATTTTGCATTTCCAATGCAAACCAGCAAACCACCTTTTGCATTTTAAAAGCAAACGACCGTTTGCATTTTCAAAGCAAACCACCTTTTGCATTTTCAAAGCAAACCACCATTTGCATTTTTATACCAAACCACCTTTTGCATTTTCAAAGCAAACCACCTTTTACATTTTCAATGAAAACCAACATTTGCATTTTCAAAGCAAACCACCTTTTGCATTTTCAAAGCAAACCACCTTTTGCGTTTTCAAAGCAAACCACCATTTGCATATTAAAAGAAAGCCACTTTTTGCATTTTCAAATCAAACAACGTTTTGTATTTTCAAAGCAAACCACCTTTTGCATTTTGAAAGCAAACCACTTTTTTGCAATTTCAAAGCAATCCATCTTTTGCATTTTCAAAGCAAACCACCTTTTCTATTTTCAAAGCAAACCATCTACTGCATTTTTAAAGCAAACCTCATTTTGCATTTTCAAAGCAAACCACCTTTTGCATTTTCAAAGCAAACCACCTTTTGCATTTTCAAAGCAAACCACCTTTAGCATTTTCAAAGCAGACCACCTTTTTGCATGTTCAAAACAAACCACACATTTGCAATTTCAAATCAAACCACCTTTTGCATTTTCAAAGAAAACCACCTTTTCCATTTTCAAAGCAAACCATCTATTGCATTTTTAAAGCAAACCTTTTTGCATTTTCAAAGGAAACCACATCTTGCATTTTCAATCCACCTTTTCCATTTTCAAAGCAAACCATCTACTGCTTTTTTAAAGCAAACCTTTTTGCATTTTCAAAGCATACCATATTTTGCATTTTCAAAGCAAACCACATTTTGCATTTCCATTAAAACGCAGCTTTTGCATTTTCAATGCAAACCAGCAAACCACCTTATGCATTTTCAAAGCAAACGACCGTTTGCATTTTCAAAGCAAACCACCTTTTACATTTTCAAAGCAAACCACATTTTGTCATTTTTATACCAAACCACCTTTTGCATTTTCAAAGCAAACCACCTTTTACATTTTCATTGAAAACCAACATTTGCATTTTCTAACCAAACCACCTTTTGCATTTTAAAAGGAAACCACTTTTTTGCATTTTCAAAGCAAACCACCATTTGCATATTAAAACAAAGCCACTTTTTGCATTTTCAAATCAAACCACGTTTTGTATTTTCAAAGCAAACCACTTTTGCATTTTCAAAGCAAACCACTTTTTTTTGCAATTTCAAAGCAAACAATCTTTTGCATTTTCAAAGCAAACGACCTTTTGCATATTAAAAGGAAACGACCTTTTGCATTTTCAGAGCAAACGACCTTTTGTATTTTCAAAGCAAACCTCCTTTTGCATTTTCAAAGGAAACCACCTTTTGCATTCTCAAACCACCTTTTCCATTTTCAAAGCAAACCATCTACTGCTTTTTTAAAGCAAACCTTTTTGAATTTTCAAAGCAAACCACCTTTTGCATTTTCAAAGGAAACCACATTTTGCATTTTCAAAGAAAACCACCTGTACCATTTTCAAAGCAAACCATCTATTGCATTTTTAAAGCAAACCTTTTTGCATTTTCAAAGGAAATCACATTTTGCATTTTCAATCCACCTTTTCCATTTTCAAAGCAAACCATCTACTGCTTTTTTAAAGCAAACCTTTTTGCATTTTCAAAGCATACCATCTTTTGCATTTTCAAAGCAAACCACATTTTGCATTTCCATTAAAAAGCAGCTTCTGCATTTTCAATGCAAACCAGAAAACCACCTTTTGCATTTTCAAAGCAAACGACCTTTTGCATTTTCAAAGCAAACCACCCTTTGCATTTTCAAAGCATACCATCTTTTGCATTTTCAAAGCAAACCACCTGTTGCATTTCCATTAAAAAGCAGCTTCTGCATTTTCAATGCAAACCAGAAAACCACCTTTTGCATTTTCAAAGCAAACGACCTTTTGCATTTTAAAAGCAAACGACCTTTTGTATTTTCAAAGCAAACGACCTTTTGCATTTTCAAAGCAAATCACCTTTTGCATTTTCAAACCACCTTTTTCATTTTCAAAGCAAACCATCTACTGCTTTTTTATAGCAAACCTTTTTGCATTTTCAAAGCAAACCACCTATATCATTTTCAAAGCAAACCACCTTTTGCATTTTCAATTCTTATAATGATTGACGTGCCTCTAGATTTCGAAGTGAATGAAGAATGGTATGTTTGACCTATCCATTTCGCCCTCAACCTAACTTGATCCTGAGATTTTAAGTGTGTTTCTTGTAAGAAGGTAATGTCGGAGTTGTACTGTTTCAGCTGAGCTAGTATCTTACCCCTTTTAATAGGTTCGTTAATACCTCTTATATTCCAACTACAAAATGAGATTCCTCCTAGGTTCTTTTGTTTGGTGTCATGCATTTTGAATAATGATAGTACCTTTAAATCTTGTGGTGCATCCATATCCCAGGTCTTTGGGTATTGGGGGAGCTTTTGAGTTTTTGAGTTTTGTTGGTATATCCATTTTACGCTTATCACTAAACACAAAACACAAACATGTGAATTTATGTGATAATAAAAAAAACTAAAAAAGTGGAAATACAGTGTCTGATATAGTCGGCACTGTAGCGAGTGTCCCACCTGTAGGTGGGAAAAAAACCTTGTTTTGACTTCCATTGCGTTGTTAAACAAATAGCTCCGCTCTCTTGGTTAATCATAACATATTAAAATATTAAAACGGGGCCTCACATTCAGATATATAATACAATTTTACCCTGTATATTTCATTATAATATATCATATATATATCGCAATTTTAGCTACTAATTATTAAACCGATACTTTTGACTTCAATAAGAATCAACTGTTGGTTGAAGGGGTTAACGAGACGTGCCCCTGGGCCTAAGCCAGGTGCTCGTTTATCATCCCCTCCTCCCACTTATAGATAAGGTTTCAATTTATTAAAAATTCATATTAGTATGTTAGTCCGTTATTTTTCATTTTTGTTTTTGTTAGTATTCTAATCTAACATGCATAACTTATTAAGTTGTTAATAGGATAAGTTCTTACAATTGGTTTTAATATTATAATCTAATAAACAAGTAAATGCTTCTGGTATATACCATTCCTGTCTGTTCAGCTGTTTACTCGTTTTGAACAGAAAGTGTCCTTGATTCAACATTCCAAAGATAACAGTCTAGCTATCCCAAGACAAAGCATTGCTTAGAATGGTTCAGATCTGCCAAACCCCCCTTTGATTTCTATTTTTCAACGATAGTTTGGGCATATTTAAACGTGTCTTCAGGCTTAACAAATGACTTTTCAAAACCCTTAAAGGAAATACGCATTTTCGCAGGATAAAAAACCCCATATCTGATCCCTTCTCTCCCTCTTAAAAGATCCTTAACCTTCTCGAATTTGTTTCTTTTTTGCACAATTTCATACGGGTAGTCCCTGAATATCTTAATAGTGTCATTGTCCAGCCGCAGTTACACACCGTATTTGATTTTGCTCATAACATCTTCCAGTTCTAAAATATCCCGAAATTTCACAATAATATGTCGTGGATAAGTTTTTCCCGCACCAGATCTTTGTTTAAATCTTGGGACACGATGAGCCACTTCGATTTTCGGTTCTTTGGAAAGATTCAGCAGTTGTTTAAGCAAGCCCATGGCAAACTCACGCACATCCTCCCCCTCGGCTCCCTCTGAGACTCCAAGAATTCTCAAATTCTGACGTCTAGAGCGAGCTTCCAGGTCCAGGCATTTTTCTGAAACTTTAGTAAGTTGAGTCACCATCTGTAGTGAAGTTTGTTCATTTTCTCGCCTCATTTGCTCATGTTCTTGCCTCATTTTCGCCATGTCTTCAACCACTCGAGCCGTGTTTTTCTCCAATTCCGTAATTGTGCGCATACTTGCAGCTACTGTTTCAAGCACAGCCGTGAACTTGTCCGTAGTAGTTTCATCCATCTTGTCCATTCTCTCTGATAGTCCATCTTTCACCTCATCAATTCGTTTATTCATAATGTCCAGTGAATCAATCATATTCTTCTGATTACCAGCATTTAAATCCCTCATCATCTTCTCCATTCCTTCCATCATTTTTGCCATATTTTCCTTCATTTCCTTCTTATCTTCCTTCATATTTTCCTTCATATTTTCCATCATAATTTTATTTTCGTCCAAAATCTCATCTTTCATATTTTTCACTGATTTCTTAAAGTCATCAAACTCTTTCTTAGATCCTTGTATCCATTTCTGCAGCCACTTCAGAGACTTCAGAGACTTCAGAGGTAACTTCTGTCTTCAGGCTTCTTCTGGTCTCTCAGCAGCTTTTTCACTGATCTCTGAGGGCTCACAGCTGGAGGCAGTTTACTCATTTAAAGGGCTTTAAACCACCGTTTAAAACATCGCGCTTAATGATGACGTCATCAGCGCGACAACCAGAAGCTCCGGTAAGGTTTTTTAAAAACAATCCCGATTTCTGGACCCGTTTTACACGATAAATCGCGAAATTTTTCGGGGAGAGAGCTAGGTGCACGTCTGTTAGTCCAACATGGCGCCACCAAAAGTCCCAATTTTCAGACTTTTATCCGCGTCACGAGAAAATACTCTTGCAATCTTCCACAGATGTGGAACATAGAAATTAGGTGCAGGAGTAGAGGCCATTCCGGCCCTTCCAGCCAGCACCGCCATCCATTATCATCACGGCTGATCATCCCCAATCAGTACCCCGTTCCTGCCTTCTCCCCATATCCCCTTCATTCCGTTAGCCCCAAGAGCTAAATCTAACTCTCTCTTGAAAACATCCAGTGAATCGGCCTCCACTGCCGTCTGTGGCAGAGAATTCCACAGATTCACACAACTCTCTGGGTGGGAAAGTTTCTCTCATCTCAGTCCTAAATGGCCACAGATTCACACAACTCTTTGATACCGCGTTACGCCAACACCGCACGCAGAAACGCCGAGATTTTTTCCATTTCGGTAGAGATTTCACTTTTCTTTACGAGTAGCCGCTCCTGATTAAATTTCGTCGTGTTTATGTAAACGTTTTTAATAAAATCCTGTCTCCCCCCCAAAATGTCAAAATGTTTAA
>JAXLNO010000692.1:0-33711 GCA_038087875.1 Malacoraja senta
CTCTTTGTTGGCCCCCATTCCCTTTGGGAGGGGGGTTCGTCAGGGATGTCCCATGTCCGGCCAGCTGTATTCCATCTGTGTCGAGCCTTTCCTGTGCCTTCTCCGGAGGCGGTTGACAGGCCTGGCTTTACCGGGGCCGGGGATGGAGGTGGTTCTCTCGGCCTACGCCGATGATGTCCTTCTGATGTTCACCGACCCTGTTGACCTGCGGAGGATGCGTGAGTGCCAGCAGGTTTTCTCGGCTGCATCCTCCGCCAGGATCAACTGGGGGAAGTGTTCTGGTCTCTTGATGGGTGGGTGGCAGGTGGACTCCCTGCCGGAGGAGATGGCAGGTTTTGCGTGGAGTACCACGCACCTCCTTTATCTGGGGGTCTACCTGAGTCCCGCTGAGGAGGGGTGGCCGGCGAACTGGCAGGAGCTGGAGGCGAAAGTGGTCGCCCGGCTGGGACGTTGGTCAGGCCTACTTGGTGTGCTCTCTTACCGGGGCAGGGCTATAGTTATAAACCAGCTGGTGGCCTCTCTACTGTGGTACCGGATGGCCACTATGGTCCCATCCTCTTATTTTATAACCATGTTACAGAGGAGATTGGTCAACTTCTTCTGGGGGGAGAGGAACCACTGGGTCTCTGCTGGGGTTCTGAGTCTCCCGTTGGAGGAGGGTGGTCAGGCGCTGGTCTGTATTCGTACCCAGGTGGCGGCTCTCCGACTCAGGACCCTGCGGAGGTACGTCTACTCGGACTACCCTCCTAAATGGCACGTGCTGGCGACGTACTTTTTCCGTCAGGGGCGGTGCCTTCAGGAGGGCTCCCGGCTCCCGGTAGCGGGCATGAGTCGACGCGCTAGGCGGGAGTTGCCTGGCTTTTACCGTGAAGTCCTGAAGGCCAGGAATTTGGTCACCTTCAGCCAGGGCCCTGCTCCTCAGGGGGAGGGGGGTGTCGTGGCTGTGACGGTGGGTATCGAGGAGAGGCGTGTGCATGGAGCGATTCCGGACGAGCTTACCCCCGCTCAGTCGGAATTGTTCATAGGGCCCATGGCCCGGGACCCTCCCCGAGAGCCGGCCCCATGCAACATGAGCCGCCTTTCTGAGATGCCCAGTGTGCCATTCCGTGGCGCGGAGAGGCGAGTACTGTACAGGCTGCTCTTGCACACTCTCCACTTCCTCGCCCTCGTCTTCCGTCCAGACACACCCTGGCGGTCCGTGTTACCACCTGACGAGGGGAGCGGTCCCCAGTGGAGGTATCTCTACAAGGGAGTCCTCCCCCTTTACATCGGGGACCTGGGGTGGAGAGTTTTGCACAAAGCCGTGGCCTGTAATAGGTACTTGAGCCGGTTCACGGACTCTTCCCCTGCTTGTCATTTCTGCGGTGAGGAAGAGACCGTGTTCCACGTGTATATAGAGTGCGAGAGGTTGCAGCCCCTGTTCGAGTATTTGAAAGGGCTGCTCCTCAAGTTTTGGTTACATTTTAGTCCAACGCTATTAATTTATGGGCACCCGGTAAAGAGGGGGGAGGGTCGGGAGGGAGGAGGGGGTCTCCCTGTCGGACTGCTCCTGGGCCTGGCCAAGATGGCCATTCGCGGGTCCAGGCAGCGGGCGGTCGATGGCCGCACAGCGGTCGGCTGCCTGCCCCTTTTCCGGGGTTACGTCCGTGCCCGCGTGTCCCTAGAGAGGGAACACGCGGTGTCCACGGGGACTGTGGAGGCCTTCTGTGAACGCTGGTCACCGCAGGAGGTTGAATATATTATAGATAAAAATGTTAATATTTTAATTTGATAATTATGTGTAAATGGTTTTTAAAATTGTGTGAGCTTTCTACCCTTCCTTGTAAATTGTACATTTGTTTAAAAATCTAATAAAAAAACATTTACGGAAAAAAAAAAAAAAAAAAAAAAAAAAAAAAAAAGAAAAAAAAAAGAGTGGGGCCAAGACGATTGGAGATGGACACAAAATGCTGGAGTAACTCAGCGGGACCGGCAGCATCTCTGGAGAGAAACAATGGGTGACGTTTCGGGTCGAGACCCTTCTTCAGACTGTGGAACTGCTGCGTGGCAATGCTGAGACCAATATTCTGGATTATGTATCTTCCCCCTTTTCAACTATAAACCCACACGTCTTTGGAATGTGGGAGGAAACTGGAGCACCCAGAGAAATCCCACGCAATGGTCTCATCGTTCTGCTCTCCAAGAGTTCTAGCCTGCTCAACCTCTCTCTACCTACATTTACCTTCACATAATCCATAACCCTCCATTCCCTGCATATCCATGTGCCTACCTCAAAGACTCATAAACACCGCTATCATATCTGCCTCCATCACCACCCCTGGCAAAGTGTTCCAGGCACCTACTGCCCTCTGTGTGTAAAAACAAACACCTTCAAGCTCTGCCCTTTAGCATTTGACATTTCCACCCTGGGGAAAAAAGGTCCACCCCCATCTAATCCTCTCATATATTCTTCTATCAGGTCTCTCCTCAACCTCCGACGTTCCAGAGAAAAGGGGAAAAATAGAAAATAAAATGGAGTCATGAAATCCTTCTTGAGATATTAATAGTCTTAGTGCATGAGAGGCTGCCTCATGTTTGGAATATGAATAGAAGAATACATTAACTATTTTCTTTTGCTAATATCCTGAATGCAGGTTTTCATGAGTAACTCAAAGACATAGTGTTAAACTCAAAAAAACTTTTAGAACCTGCAATTCACCTTGAAAAATTCCAAGAGAAATTTGCTCCTTTGGTAAATATTTTTAATTGCATTGACTTTGACTTAAGACTTAGAGATACATTGCGGAAACAGGGCCTTCGGCCCACCAAGCCGTGCTGACCAGCGATCACCCCATACACGTACACTAGGGGCAATTTTCAATCTTTTTTACTCAAGCCAATTAACCTACAAACCTGTATGGCTTGAGAGTGTGGGAGGAAACCGAAGCACCCAGAGAAAACCCATGAGGTCACAGGGAGAACATACAGTTGCTGGAAATGGGTTGGCGACAGTCGTGTTGCAAATGGAAATAATTCCAGAGCTAAATTTCACGTAAACTTTTTGCTGAGGACGGGTCCCAGCCCAAAATGTCGTCTGACCATTCCGTCCACAGATGCTGCCTGACCCACTGATCCCTTCCAGCACTTTGCGTATTTGTTAGAAATGTAGTTTGTGCTGTTTCCAATGATGCTGACAGCAATATCTTGAGGATTTAAGAGTTAAACCCCTGTCTCACTGTGCGAGCTGACCCACGAGGTACCCCAAGTTTAAAACAAATTTAACTCGTGGTAATCACGTACAATTAACGTAGCGGGAACGTCGGAACTCGTGGACGCAACTTAGCGACTCTTGGCGCTAACGGCAGGTACCCGTGAAACTTGTTAACTCTTGAAAAAGTTCAAACATGTTTAAACTTTTCCACGAGTAAAATGTACTCTTGTGGTTAAAAATTGAAACATTTAAACACGTTGTAAGAACGCAGTGGCCCGTGCGTTTACCTTAGTGACTCGTGAGTCTACCGTGGGAACTCTTTAACTCAGCGGGCAGGCAGCATCTCTGGAGAGAAGGAATGGGTGATGGGATGACATTTCCAAATTGGGGGGGAGTGGGGGGTTGGAGCAGGGAGGGAGGGGGGGGTGGAGGAGGGTGGAGAGTGGAGGGAGAGGAGGGGAAGACAGATGGGGGTGTCTTCATTCACTAGCAGCGGGTGCCGGTCACTGAAACAGGCAGGTGAGATTTCACGTCCACCTTGTGTGTGTGTGTGTCTCTCTCTCTCCCTCCCTTCCTCTCACACAGGCTGAGAGACTCTGCCTCTGTGAGTGTACGTCTCTTTCTCCCCCTCTCCCACACAGTAAGACCGAGGTAAGTCCATCTGTGTAAGTCCATCTGTGTCTCCCACATACACAGTAAAACTCTGCTTTGTGTGTATATACGTCTCCCCCTATTTCTCTCTTTCTCCCCCCCCACCTCTCTCTTCCCCCCCCCACCTCTCTCTTTCTCCCCCCACACACAATAAGATGTATTCTGCTTTAGTCTCTCTTCCCTCCCACACACACAGATAGACCGAGGTCCTGTGCGCTCTTCTCTCTCCCCCACTGTCACGCGGAAGTACACCACACTGCCTCTGTGCCTCTCTCTCTCTGTCTCTCTCCCCCTCTCTCCTTCATACACCGTCAGAGGTCCACACTGTCTCTGTGTCTATCTCTCCCCTACACACACACACAGATTGAGGTACACATTGCCCGTTGTGTGTGTGTGTCTGCCTCTGTCTCCCACACACACAGTTAAAGGTACACCACGCTGCCTGTGTGTGCGTGTGTCTCTCTCTCTCTCTCTCTGTCCCACCCCCCACACCCACACACACACCCCCACACACACTCAGTCAGAGGAACTCCACACTTTGTGTGTGTGTGTGTGTGTGTGTGTGTGTGTGTGTGTGTGTGTGTGTGTGTGTGTGTGTGTGTGTGTGTGTGTGTGCGCCTCTGTCTCTCCCTATCACAGTCAGTGAGGTACTCCCCCCGCAGTCTCTCCGTGGCCTCTCAGGGTGCATCTGCCTCCCTCAGCTCTGATATGGTAAATAATGATAAGATTACCGCTGAAATGTTGTTAAAGGCAGCAAGTTTCACTGCACAAGTAAAGGGTCAGCTGTCCTCGCCAGAACTAATAAACAGTTATTTTGCAAGTTTAAGGGATTTAATAGTTAGTATCAGTACACAGTATTTTGCTATATGTCTCAAAATAAGAAAAAAAATCTTATAGGATATATTATTTTACAAAGACCAGGTCTCCCACCATTGACTACATTTACACTCCACGCTGCCTCAAAACATATATAATCAAAGACTTGTCCCATCCCGGTCATTTCTTCTTCTCCTTGCTCCCGTCCGGCGGGCAGTACAGAAGTTTGAAAGCGCCAGCCTCGGGAACAGCTTCTTCCCCTCTATTATCAGGTTTCTTTAAGGTCTTTCTATAACCGAAGGTAATGTCCAATTCACCTCTGCCTCATTACGGACATTTGGACTCTCTGTGCAACTGGTGCGGTGCAATGCTGAGAACTGTATTCTGCACTCTGTATACTGCACTTCGATTCGTACTTGAGTTTGACCATTTAATTAAGTATAATATTATTTGATCTCATAGAGTCAGTCATACACCACGGAAACAGCTTATTTGGTCCAATTTCTCCATGCCGAACATGGCGCCCCACATTCCAGCGTATGGCCCATATCCTTCCAAACAGATTTAAAAACACAACAGTGCCTTCAGTGGATTTATTTCTAAATTTAAAAAAAACGTTATTCATAAAAAGATGTACAGGATATGCAATACACCAATGCCATGTGTAATTTCAAAAATAATCTTTCTCCTGAATAAAAATATGTATAAAACAAAAACCGTGCAAAATCTTTTCATAGATTCGCAGTGGTTAATGCCTTCGGTATTTTTCTAAAATAAACTTTACTCAGAATAAGAAATGTGCACAAAACAAAACCAGTGCAATGCATTATCAGTGTCTATACATTCAATAGTGTCAGGACTGTTTCCATCTATATTTAAACTAAACTCTCTTGTCGCTATGTGCCCCTTGGGGTGATATCCCTACCCTTGTCTGACGGGTGTCCCCATTTCAATATCCTGCAGCGGAAGGGCCATAGACTGTGGTCCAAATGAACTGCACGTAAATGCAATGCAGATACACATATTCTGTGTCTGTCTGCCATTTCCGTCTTTAAGGCTTCCATGTCACGATTGCCAGTTCAATGAGTAATTCGGCTTAATTCTGATTTTATATGCGGATGCGAATAGATTAATTATAAAGTTTAAATTCTATTAAATATGTTACAGGGAAAAACGTCCAGCAATGAAAAGACATCCCTGTATTTAAATAGCGCCCATCACAAACTCAGGAGGTTCCTACGTCTATTACAGTAAAGGAAGTACAGTGAACGTACTTGGATAAACATAATGTTGAGCATGAATATTGTTTTGTTTAAAAACGGTGGTAACAAGGCTTGTAAATATGCAAAGGCAGACAAAAAATGCTGGAGAAACTCAGCGGGTGAGGCAGCACCTACGGAGAGAAGAGATATGCGACGTTTCGGGTCGAAACCCTTCTTCAGTCACTGTTGCTTATTAAAACAGACCTTCATTCACGTTTGGCTCAAGAGTACCTCGGGAGAGGAACTTGGTAACTCGGGAGACGAACTTGGAACATCGCAGAAATGACAAGTTAACGGCAAACTTGAGTCATACCCGTGGGAACTCGGTTAAACTCTTGATCATACACTTGGAATCTCATGCACAACCACGAGTCTTTCGCTCGGGGTACCTCGTGGGTCAGCTCGCACAGTGTGACAGGGCCATTAGGAAGAGAGGAACACCATGGTGCATCGCAGTGTTGTCAGTGGTCTTTGAGACTCTTAACCTTTGAAGACCTTTTTTACCTCAGATATATCACAGTTTAAGGACAAAAGCAGTTTTGTGGGGAGAGGTACCAAGGTTGGGAAGAGAAGAGATACATGCATTAAATGTTTGTGTTGTGTTAAGAATCGTAGCTTATGACCAAGCAGCCTGTGTGTTATTAGTCACAGTCATACACCATGAAAATAGGCCTTTCGGTCCAACTCGTCCATACTGACCAAAATGGCCCAACTAATCTAGTCCCAATTGCCCACATTGGGCCTATATACCTCTAAACTTTCCTGAGCTCATCTGTTGCCGACCCTGATTTGTCCTAACCTTTTCTCGCCTTTAGCTTATTTCCCCTGACCCCCCCACCCCACCCCACCCCACCCCACCCCACCTATATCCCCACCTCTACTTTCAGTCTGAAAAAGGATTCTGGTCCAAGCGTACACGTGGCAATAAACTAAACTCAAGCTCCAACATCCTTGCAAGTGCTCTCTGCCTGTACCATGAGAACACCCCTCAGCTTCCTGTTGTGTGAAGAGTTAACATTGTGGCTTTCATGTACTGTGGCTATATCACTCAGTTTCCTTCCTGTGCAAGTCCTTCTCTATTTACTGGTGTTGCATTGAAGCAGAAGCTAACTTGGTTTCTCTGATGGCTGAGGTTCAGGAACATTCATCACGACACTCGTCTTACAGGTAACAGAATCCTTGCCGGGAGCTCCCAGAATCTTTGCATCTGATCCAGAGTTATGCTGGCTGAGTGACTTCCTTGTGGCAACAATTCTTAGACGTGTAGATAGGGAAGAAAGTTTTCCCAAAATCAAATACCAGAAGGTATAGCTTTAAGGTGAAAGGGGCAAAGTGTAAAGCAAATGTATGGGGCAAGGGCTGGGTAGTGGGTGCCTGGAATGTGTTGGTGGAAGAAGATACATTGGTGGCATTTAAGAGGCAGGTCGATATGCAGGGAATGGAGGGAATTTAGTTTAGTACAGTGTACTAAGTTTAGTTTAGTACAGTCTACTGTACTGAGGTACAGTGAAAAGATTTGTGTTGCATGCTATCCAGTCAGTGAAAAGACTATACTTAGTTTAGTTTTGTGTAGTTTATTGTCACGTGTACCGAGGTTCAGTGAAGAGCTTTTTTGTTGCATGCTATCCAGTCAGCAGAAAAGCTATACATGGTTACAATCAAGCCACCCACAGTGTATAGATACAGGTCGAAGGGTAAAGCATTTAGTGCAAGATATAGACCAATAAAATCCCATTCAAGATAGTTTGAAGGTCCCCAGTGAGGTAGATGGGTGGTCAGGACCGCTCTCTAATCCAGTTCAGTTGCCTGATAACAGCTGGGAAGAAACTGTCCCAGAATCCAGAGTTATACTATTTCAAACTTCTGTGTCTATTTCCTGATGGGAGAGGGCAGACGAGTGAATGACTGGGGTGAGACTATTCCTTGATTCTGCTGGTGACCTTGCCGAGGCAGCGTGAAGTGCAGATGGAGTCAGTGGAATGGAGGTGGGTTTGCATGATAGTCTGGGCTACGTCCACAATTCTCTGCAATTTCTTGCAGCCTTGGATGGAGTTGTTCCCAAACCATGCTGTGATGCAATGCAATAAAATGCTTTCTCTGGCACATCTGTAGAAGTTGGTGAGGATTGTTGGGGACATGCTGAACCTCATAAGTCTCCAAGCTATTAGAGGAGTTGGTGAGCTTTCGTGGCCATTACTTCAATGTGGCTGGTCCAGGACAAATTTCTGATGATATTTAGTCCTAGGAACTTGAAGTTTTCAACCATCTCTACTTTGGCGCCATTATTGTATACCAGGGTGTGTGAACTGAACTTGATTACAATCTCCTTTGTCTTGCTGACATTGAGGGAGAAGTTGTTGTCTGGGCACCAGGTTACGAGGTTTGCAATCTCCTTCCTGGATTATGTGCAGGCAGATAAGATTTGATGGCGACATCATGCTGGGCATGGACATTATGTGCTGAATGGCCTGATCCTGTGCTGTACTGTTCTATGTTCTATGCTCTAAATGATGCCAGTGTGTGCAGTGCAATGTGACTCTGTAAAGATTATGCGGTGCCTTCGTTCCTCCAGTTCCACCCGGCTGTGTCATTGCTGATCTCCTGAGGAGACCACAGGCTTTCGAGGTTACACGCCCATGAAAGAGCTGCCGGTTTAATGTGAAATAGCAAATAGATGCCCACTTTGTGAGGGTGAACCCTTCTACAATTCCCCAACGATCGCCTGTACAATAGTTCCATGATATCCCAGTTTTGCATCCTACACACTCGGGGCAATTTACAGAAGACAATTAACCTACAAACCCGCCCGTCTTTGGGGTATGGGAGGAAACCGGAGCACATGGAGAAAACCCACGCAGTCACAGGGAGAATGTGCAAACTCTGTAAAGTCAGAACTCGTCATCAGGATTGAACCTGGGTCGCTGTACTGATGAAAGAAATTTGTTTAGTTTAGTTTAGAGATACTCAGTTGAAACAGGTCTTTTGGCCAACTGAGACAGCACCGACCAGCAATATGTTTAATATTCGTTCATATCACAGTCTGAAGAAGGGTTCCGACCCAAAATGTCACCTATTCCTTTTCTCCAGAGATGTTCCCCGACCCGCTGAGTTACTCCAGCATTTTGTGTCCATTTCCTACACACTAGGGACAATTTACAGAGGGCCAATTAACCTACAAACCCGCACGTCTTTAGGATGTGGGAGGAAACCGGAGCACCCAGAGAAAACCCACACTGTCACAGGGAGAAGGCACAAATTCCACATAGATGGCTCCCGAGGTCAGGATCGAACCCGGGTCTCTGGTGATGTGATGCAGCAACACTACCGCTGTGCCACTGTGCCATAGTGTTGGAAGGGGACTCTGGGATTTTGACCTTGACGTTGAATAAAAGGCTGGTGGCCAACACATCGGGATAGTGTGTGAGTCGCTGGGTGGACTTGAGGTGACGCAGCTCATTTGATCTTCCTTCTTGTCCATACTGACAGGAAATGGTGTTGAAATATACGTGGCCTGTGGTGTCATGTATCCTGTCGATAATGCACACTGCAACCTCTCTGCATTGGCTTTTGGAGGCAGAAACACACAAAAAGCAAACTGTGTTGACCAGGTTGGCGTAAAGCACATGGAGTGCAATTAAAGCCCCATTCCGTCCTTAATATCGGCATTGATCAGCAAAGTTGCTGATTAATCTGAAATGTGATTGTGGGGAATTAACATTTAGTGGTAGTCCAGATTCAGGGACAGTTTCTTCCCAGCTGTTACCAGGCAACTGAACCATCCTATCACCAACTAGAGAGCAGTTCTGTCCTCCCATCTACCTCATTGGAGACCCTTGGACTATCTTTATCCAGACTTTATTGGACTTTATATTGAACTGAACGTTATTCACGTATCTGTACACTGTGGAGGACTCAATTGTAATCATGTAGTCTTTCCACTGACTGAATTGCACGCAACAAAAAAAGCTTTACCTCAGTACACATGAGAATAAACTAAATTGAAGTCATTTTTAGATTTAGAATGACAGCAAGGAAACGTGCCCTTTGGCCCACCACGTCCATGCCGACCATCGATCACCCGTTCACATGAGTTCTCTGCTATCCCACTTTCTCATCCACTCCCTACACACTAAGGGCAATTTATAGAGGCCAATTAACCTACAAACCTGAGGTAGACACAACATGCTTGGGTAACTCAACGGGCCAGGCAGCATCTCTGGAGAGAAGGAATTGGTGATGTTTCGGGTCGAGACCCTTCTTCAGACTTATGTCAGGGGAGGGGGCAGGACAAAGATAGAATGTAGTCGGAGGCAGTAAGACTAGTGGGAGAACTGGGAAGGGGGAGGGGATGGAGAGAGAAAGCAAGGGCTATCTGAAGTTAGAGGTCAATGTTCATACCGCTGGGTATGAGCGAAATATGAGGTGCTGTTCCTCCAATTTGCGCTGGGCCTCACTCTGACAATGGAGGAGGCCCAGGACAGAAAGGTCAGATTGGGAAAGGGAGGGGGAGTTGAAATGCTGAGCCACCGGGAGATCAGGTAGGTTAAACGGAGCGGAGGTGTTCAGCGAAACGATCGCTGAGCCTACGCTTGGTCTCGCCGATGCAGAGAAGTTGACACATGAAATGAGGTTGGAGGAGGTGCAAGTCAACCTCTGCCTCACCTGGAAAGACTGTTTTGGTCCTTGGATGTAGTCGAGGGGGGAGGTAAAGGGACAGGTGTTGCATCTCCTGCTGTTGCAGGGGAAAGTACCTGGTGGTTTGGGTGGGAAGGGACGAGTTTACCAGGGATTTTCGGAGGGAACGGTCTCTGCAGAAAGCAGAAAGAGGTTGAGATGGGAAGATGTGGCCAGGAGTGGGATCCCACTAGTCTTATCGGCCTGTCCAACTTACGCGACTTTTTCGGCGACTGCCGGCACCCGTCATAGGTCGTTGCAGGTTGCCAAAAATGTTCAACATTTTGAAAATCAAGTGGCGACCAGAAAGAAGCTACGACTCTTTGGGCGACTGAGGAGAGTACTCACTACTCACGACATGTCGCGCAGTGAAGCCTGTATGATCATGAGTAGTCACCCAAAAAGTCGCATGTGGGACAGGCCCATAACTCTCTCCAACTACATTCTATCTTTGTCCTGCCCCCTCCCCTGACATCAGTCTGAAGAAGGGTCTCGATCCAAAACGTCACCCATTCCTTCCCTCCAGAGACGCTGCCTGTCCCGCTGAGTTACTCCAGCATTTTGTGTCTACCTTCGATTTAAACCAGCATCTGCAGTTCTTTCCTACACAACCGACAAACCTGCATGTCTGGAGCACCCGGAGGAAACCCACGCGGTCACAGGGTGAATGTGCAAACTCCGAGCAAACAGCTCTTGAGGTCTGGATCAAACCTGGGTCTATGGTGCCGTGAGGCAGCGGCTCTACCCACTGCGCCACTGTGCCTCCCAATTGTTGCTTGTATAATGTATAGAATTCTGATGAAGTCTTCTGAAGAAGGGCCCCGACCCGAAACGGCACCGATCCATGTTCTCCACAGATGCCGCCTGACCTTGCGTCATTTTTATTAAACCAGCATCTGCAGTTCCTGGTGTCTCCACCTCGGCTGATGAATTGCCTTTCCTGGTTCAGTGATGTTTAGGGCAGTTGCAGCTGCCTTGGTCTTCATAAGCTCAGACAATGAAACACAGATCCAGGAAGTGATCCAGTAACCTCTGGCATTCTTGTCATCTTTCCCACACAATGCTGACAACTCACATAACATTGGACAAGCTGGCTTTGGGCTTTGTATTTCCATTCACATTACATCGAGCCAGGAGATCAGACTACAGCATTAAGATCAGCTTTTCCTTGTATATAATCTTGCAGTCACTTGCTTTCCTTTACCATATCCCTCTTCCATATTTATATCGCATGTGCAGGTAAAATTAACCAAATCCCCCTTTCACTGTAATTTAATCTGTGTGTCTAACAGTTTCCATGTTTAATTTAATTTAGTTTAGAAATACAGCGCGGAAACAGGCCCTTCAGCCCACCGAATCCGCACCGGCCGGCGATCCCCTCACACTGGAACAATTTACAATTTTGCCCAAGCCAAATTAACATACAAACCCACACGTCTTTGGGATATGGGAGGAAACCGGTGTACCCGGAAAAACCCACAAGGAGAATGTGCAAGCTCCACATAGACAGCACCTGAGGTCAGGATCGAACCAGGTCTCTTGTGCTGGCTGTGAGGCAGCAACTCTACTGCTGCACCACGGATTACTGCAGGAGCCACAGTGAAGCTGCATTAATTTTTTGGGCAATGTTTATGTCGAGCGTTCTTGAGTTGATGTTGTCGGTAGATGTTTGACCTCGCTGTGCTCTGCCCCCCTGTTGCAGCGAGTTGCCGGAAGAGGAAGAGGATGGAGAGCTGGCGCGGCTGGAGGCGGAGCAGAAGCTGGAGCAGATCCACCGCAGTCTGGACGAGAAGGAGGTGCAGGAGTACGAGCGGCTGAGGCAGCAGGGCCATGACAACGAGCTGGAGCTGGAGGAGCTGAAGAGTAGGAGGGAAGAGCGGCGCAGGGCACGAGAGGAAGAGGAGCAGCGGAGACAAGTGCTGGAGCAGGAGCTGCTGGCCAAGGAGGAGGTAGGCACCGTTCCCCGCCTTAATGGCAATTCCAATAGTTGTTGAGTCTCGACACCAACTCACTTGGCATTGTTTTTTCACTGGAGCGTCGGAGGTTGCAGGGAGACCCAATAAAAGTATACAACATTATAAGAGGCATAGATAAGGTAGACAGTCAGAATCTTTTTCCCTGCTAAGTGCTTTAATTGAGAGTCTCGGCCTCAGTTGAATAATTTTCAGTCGCTAGCTTTGGAAAGTCATTCTGAGTGTGTGGGAATGAGAATGCCTGGTCTTCCCATGGGATTGCAATGTAGGAATGTCTTCCAATAAACAATCTTTATCGTTTAGACAATAGACAATAGACAATAGGTGCAGGAGTAGTCCATTCGGCCCTTCAAGCCAGCACCGCCATTTAATGTGATCATGGCTGATCATCCCCAATCAGTACCCCGTTCCTGCCTACTCCCTATATCCCCTGACTCCGCTATCTTTAAGAGCCCTATCTTGCTCTCTCTTGAAAGTATCCAGGGAACCGGCCTCCACCACCCTCTGAGGCAGTGAATTCCACAGACTCACAACTCTCTGTGAGAAAAAGTGTTTCCTCGTCTCTGTTCGAAATGGCTTACCCCTTATTCTTAAACTGTGGCCCCTGGTTCTGGACTCCCTCAACATCGGGAACACGTTTCCTGCCTCTAGCATGTCCAAACCCTTAATAATCTTATATGTTTGAATAAGATTCCCTCTCGTCCTTCTAAACTCCAGTGTATACAAGCCCAGCCGCTCCATTCTCTAAGCATATGACAGTCCCACCATCCCGGGAATTAACCTTGTAAACCTAACCTCAATAGCAAGAATGTCCTTCCTCAAATTAGGGGACCAAAACTGCACACAATACTCCAGGTGTGGTCTTACTAGGGCCCTATACAAATGTACTCAACTCCTCTTGTTATAAAGGTCAACATGCCATTTGGTTTCTTCACTGCCTGCTGTACCTGCATGCTTACTTTCATTGACTGATGAACAAGGACCCCCAGATCCCATTGTACTTCCCCTTTTCCCAACTTGACACAATTTAGATAGTAATTTGCCTTCCTGTATTTCCTACCAATGTGGATAACCTCACATTTGTCCACATTAAACTGCATCTGCCATGCATCTGCCCACTCACCCAACCTGTCCAAGTCACCCTGCATTCTTATAGCATCCTCCTCACATTTCACACAGCCACCCAGCTTTGTATCATCTGCAAATTTGCTAATGTTACTTTGAATCCCTTCATCTAAATCATTGATGTATATTGTAAATAGCTGCCTTGTAAATCAGCACCGAGCCTTGTGGCACCCCACTAGTCACTGCCTGCCATTCTGAAAGGGACCCGTTAATCCCAATTCTTTGTTTCCTGTCTGCCAACCAATTTTCTATCCATGTCAGCACTCTACCCCCAATACCATGTGCCCTAATTTTGCCCACTAATCTCCTATGTGGAACCTTATCAAATGCTTTCTGGAATTTCAGGTACACTACATCCACTGGCTCTCCCTTGTCCATTTTCCTCTTTACATTCCAGAAGATTAGTCAAGCATGATTTCCCCTTTGTAAATCCATGCTGACTCGGACCGATCCTGCTACTGCTAACCAAATGTGCCGCTATTTCATCTTTTATAATTGACTCCAGCATCTTCCACTACGGGTGCCGCATGAAGGCTGCCTCTGCCCACAGTCTGTCCGTTTTTCCATCTTTTAAAAACTTTTCAGTTTAAAAGTATGTTGAGGAGGTTTCTTTGGTTTTTCTATGTGGGGGAGGGGGGTAGGGTAAGGGGGAAACCATTTCCCAGTCGCCTCCTGGCGAGGACGCGACTATTCTCCGAGTCGCATCCTCGCCCCCCTCCTCGCAGCCTACCAACTAGATTGGCACGGCCTTTCCTGTCGGGGACTGGACCAGAGCTCCAGCAGTGGTGGCGTAGCACTGGATACATTGTGGAGCGGGCGATGCCTCACCTGGGATCGCCGTTTGAAGCTCCGGAGTGCTGGGCCTGCTGCAAGAACATCGCG
Organism: Malacoraja senta; assembly: GCA_038087875.1. Lineage (NCBI taxonomy): Eukaryota > Metazoa > Chordata > Chondrichthyes > Rajiformes > Rajidae > Malacoraja > Malacoraja senta. Next base: position 14,574 of record JAXLNO010000692.1, read on the forward strand.
GGGCTGTGGTTTGAAGAGGTTCCAGCGCGGGCGGCGCTGACTTCAACATCGCGGTGCCCTGGGGCCCTTTGCCGAGGGCCGCCAGCGTGGGTCTCTGCTCGGTGCGGCCTGTGGACTTCGGGAGCCGTGGACTCCGGTAGGAAGTGGCCGATTCGGAGGTCCAAGCCGCTGAGGTTGTTCTCCCGTTACGACGTCGGAGTTCCATCACCCAACCTGTCCAAGTCACTCTGCATTCTTATAGCATCCTGAGGGCCTGAGCATCGGGCCACCCGTAGCGGCGACTGCGGAGGGCTGCGGAGGGTTCGGGAGGCCCCGACCACTGGTGTACATCAAAGAACATCAAAGAGGAGGATGACTGAACTTTGGGCCTTCCCTCACAGTGGGAAACTTTGATTCCGCTGTGCAGGGGATATTTATGTTAAAATACTATCGTGTTTTTCTGTGAAACCACAGTTTGAACCAGCAAAGTTTTCATTTTTTAGAATAACGTATATGTTTGTATTATTATGCCTGACGGAAGCAGGAATCATGGCTGCATAGCCAGTCAGACAGTACGAAAACTAAAGCGAGATCTTGCTGGCTTTATTTCAAGCCCCGACTGATGAGGCAAAATGGAGGAAGACATAAAAGAACATTCCTCCTTCTTGTAGCGAGAATGTATCTCTCAACACTGTTATGCCACATATTTTTGCAATCAGTGAATAAGCACGAAACCAACATGTCGATATTCGGTGTTTCATTGAACCATACTTTCATAAATACTTTGTGATCCAACACCTATTCTGTGTTGTCATCGATCTGAACTTGATGATACACCAGTGGCAAAGGAGATTAGGTAAATTATTACAGGATACTTTTACTTGATTGCCATGTGACTAACATATGTCACCACCGTAGTGTATCAACTTGAAGTTAAGCATGTAGATTATGTATATTCGCTCAATAGCCCTTTACCCATGGGATGCATCTAGTGTCTATAGCTAGTTGATACCAATAACTGAAGAATTGGCAACTCATGCAAATCTCCTCCACCTCCAAACTAGAGATGACATTCGCAATGCTCCACTTAGAGCCTTTAGCATCAGTTTGTAAAATAACTGAAATTCGACTGACCAAACTACCGGAGCAATGTTGAATACTGTTTGTTCATCATTGTGACTTAGGTAGCTTCAGCTGGTCATAGCATAAGCCTGTTAACAATGACCTACATGTCATATGAGAGGTTGCTACTATGCAAGATGTCAGTTCCCCGACTTGCACAGCTGAATCACAGCTACTATATTGCCAATTACTCTTGATGAATAGAATTCAGCTTAATAACAGGTTTCTATTAACTCCAATCTCGTGCCACAAGGCGGAGTCATAGGCTAATTAATAGTTAAAGGTAAATCCCAATGACCAACAAGTCTATTTGGTAACAACTTAAAGTTAACTGGATGGATGAGCCCAAATTTTCAAATATAGTTTGAGGCTGAAACAGGTGATTGTAACAAAATACAGCATTAGAATATCATCCAGATATCATCTTGATTGGTCTGACAGCTTTTGCTTCGTCCCAGGTTTTTGCTGTTGAATAGACCTTACCTGAATAGAAGATTCGGCGGCTGGCTCTCATATCCCCCTGATAGCGCTGTTCACTGCCGGCACACATGTGCTCCAGTATGTTCCACGGATATCTTTAGAATCTGAAGTCAGTTACATCTTTCGCACTCCCCTCCTTAGAGAGGGCGATTCGTGGGCAGCCCTAAACAGGTGCTGCCGCAGGCCCCTGGGGATACCTGCGCTGATATGGCCCCCAATGGACCTATACCAGGATGGAACATTCAGTTGGGATGGCAAACTTTGTTGTCAGGAAATGATACCTCTGACACGTGCCCTTCATCCCTTGGGGTATGCTCCACGGCTATACCCTCAGACTCGGCGTCAGAATTACACTGACCCGGCATGCTCTCCTCTTCAAAGAGGGAGACATGAAGCAGCCCTGTCCCAGGCGCTGCTGGCGCGGGCTCTCCCGTAGGCCACCGCTGTGACAGATTCGGCGTCAGCAGTATACTGACCCGTGATGGTCTCCCCCTCCAACAGGGAGACATGAAGCAGCCCTGTCCCAGGCGCTGCTGGCGCGGCCTGTCCCACAGGCCCGCGCTTCCAAATTCAATTTTAGAGTGTGGAGCTTCACCTGTAAAGGGTTAAAATGACAACAGAATCCTCCAAATACATACTTATTTCCGGAAGGGAATCCTTGCAGCCCGACTCGTCCGAGTTCAATAGGGCTGATCGATGTATCGGTGATTTCACCCCATGCCTGGGGACCTCCGAACGACGATATGCCTGTGAGCCACTGACCGCACTGTCAGCGACTCTGGCGGTGATACTGCCTTCCTGCTTGATTTGCCCTCCCCGGGAACCACAGCAGGCTGGAAACTACTGATCACCTTGTCAGTGACTGGGATGACGAACCCGACATCTGCCGACTATCCGCTTTCGCGGTCGGAACCGGGGTCTCCCCACAGCCCATAGCCGGTTCACTCGCCGGAATTTGCCAATATCTAGCAGGATACGTCTGTGAAAAGAGGTTCCTGCAAGAAATTCAAAACCCTGGTAAGTGATACAAAACTTACCTGTAGTTTTAAACTTACTGCCGGCAGGAGCGATGCCCTGCCAGTCCGGTGCTTCGCCATGCGAAAGACGATATGACGCGCATGCGAACTGGCGGGGCTTCTTCATGGATTCACTCACGTGACTCCGAAGTAAAATTCCCTGTTTTCTCTCTCCCACCTTTCTTAAAAAGTGGGATAACATTAGCTACCCTACAATGCACAGGAACTGATCCTGAATCTATAGAACATTGGAAAATTATCACCATTGCATCCACAATTTCGAGAGCCACTTCCTTAAGTACCCTGGGATGCAGACCATCAGGCCCTGGGGATTTATCAGCCTTCAGTCCCATCAGTCTACCCAACACCATTTCCTGCCTAATGTGGATTTCCTCCAGTTCTCCCGTCACCCCAGATCCTCTGGCCACTACTATATCAGGAAGATTGTTTGTGTCCTCCTTAGTGACGACGGATCCAAAGTACTTTTTCAACTCATCTGCCATTTCTTTGTTCCCCACAATAAATTCACCTTTTTCGGTCTTCAAGGGTCCAACTTTGGTCTTAACTAATTTTTTCCTCTTCACATACCTAATACTCAGTGGTGCAGCATTAGAACAGCTGCCATACAGCGCCAGAGATTGCGGGTTCGATCCTGACCTCGGGTGCTGGCTGTATGGAGTTTGCACGTTCTCCCTGTGACCGTGTGGGTTTTCTGTGGGTGCTCCGGTTTCCTCCCACACTCCAAATATGTACAGGTTTTGTAGGCTAATTGGCTTCCGTAAATTGTAAATTGTCCCTAGCTTGTAGGATAGCACTAGTGTAGAGGGTGATTGCTGATCAGCATGGTGGGCCGAAGGGCCTGTTTCCATGTTCCCTTCTAAAGTCTATAAAGTAAAGGTGCTGCTGACCTTGTTGACTTGCTCCAGAACGGGTGACGAGGGTTATGGGGAGAAGGTAGGAGAATGGGATTAGGAGGCAGAGTGCAGCCATGACTGAATGGCGGAGTGAACTAATTCTACTCCTATAACTTGTGTGTACTTTGTCTTGGTTCTGTCAAATCCAGCAGGGATATAATGGAAACAAAAAAAAGTTTTTACCGAGTTACTCCAGCCCTTTGCTTCTTTTTTTTGTAATTTAAAAAAAAAAAATTTTTTGAGGCATTACAATAGACAATAGAGAATAGACAATAGGTGCGGAAGTAGACCAATTTGGCCCTTTGAGCCAGCACTGACATTCACAGTGATCATGACTGATCATCCATTATCAGTACCCCGTTCCTGCTTTCTCCCCATATCCCCCCGACTCCGCTATCTTAAAAAGCCCTCTCTAATTTACAGTTCAAATTGTTGAAAGTCATATTGGGTGGGGACCTCCAACAACATTACATTTGGTTCTCGCGCAGGAGGAGAAGAGAAGAATGAGGGAAGAGCGAGAGCAGCGAAGGATGGAGGCAGCAGAGAAACGGCAAAGGGTGCTGAGTGTTTCAGGTAGCGAGATGGAGGACCCATTTGTCCCACTCAGCCCCAAGAGCCCAACTCTTAAGGTAAGAACGACAGCAGTTATATTTGCTTTGGCAATGCATGTGTAAAGACCGAGTTCCACAAGGCTAACAACACCATATAAGTCATGAGATGGTATGTGGGAAAGAAGAAAATGCAAAGACCCGACATGCCAACAAGATTTACTCCCAAGATAGACACAAAATGCTGGAGTAACTCAGCGGGACAGGCAGCATCTCCGGAGAGAAGGAATGGGTGACGTTTTGGGTCGAGTCTCGACCCGAAACGTCACCCATTCCTTCTATCCAGAGATGCCGCCTGTCCTGCTGAGTTACTCTATTTTTTGGCAATATTCAGTGTAAACCAGCATCAGCACCAGCAAGGATGCAGAGGAGGTTCGCCAGAATGATGCCTGGATTAGAAGGTATTAGTTACAGGGTGAGGTTGGACAGACTTGCACTTTTTTCTCTCGACTGTCAGAGGTTGCAGGGAGACCTGATAGATTTATATAAAATTATAATAAAGATTATAGATACGGTAGACAGTCGGAACCTTTTTCCCAGGGTGGAAATGTCAAGGAGAGAGGTGCCATGTTTAAAGGAGATGAGTGAGGAAAGATTCTTACACAGAGGGTGGTGGGGCCTGGAAGATGCTGCCAGGACTGGTGGTGGAGGGAGATACGATAGTGGTGTTCAAGAGGCTTTTGGATAGGCACATGATATGCAGGGAATGGATCACGTGCAGGCAGATAATAGTTGGTCTTGGCATTAAGTCTAGCATTGACATAGCGGGCTGAAGGGCCAGACAGACCCAGTGCTTTACTGACCTATGTTGCCACGACCTGGGGGCCTGCACTATAGGGAGAGGTTGGGCAGGCTACGCCTTTATTCCATAGAGCGCTGAGGGGTGATCATATAGAGGTGTATAAAATCTCTTCCCTTCATGAAGAGTGGGAGGCAGCCGGTGAAAACCCACGCAGTCACAGGAAGAACGTACATACTCCGTACAGTCAGCACCTGTAGTCAGGATCTCACACGGGTCTCTGGCGCTGTAAGGCAGCAACTCTACCGCTGCACCACTGTGCCGCCCGACTTGCATTGTTCTAAGAATGAATGCTCTGCAAAATGCACTGCTTGCTGCACAAAAATGTTTGTGATCATAAATAGTGTCGGCCTGATGCATTTTGTGGCTTTTGGTGAATGTCTAGGATAACATTATGGTGTGCCAGCGGCGATTTCAAGCTAACCATCTTCACAATAGAACCAATTGTATAATATTCCACTAAACTGTCCATGTGTTAATTCCTGAGTTCCCATTGATTTTTTGGTGAGCCAAACTTCCAAATTGTGATTGTCACAGTATTAAATGTGTACTTGTTTGCTCTCTAAAGCTGTTTGAAGTCTTGAATAACGCTTTAGCCGTCTTAATTAGAGCTCCAACCTTCCTGTTCATCGCGGTGTGTGTCTGTATCACCTTGACTTTGCACCGTGTGAATTTCACTCAGACAGCGCTCTCCCCCGCTTGCCCTGTCCCCTGCCTGTATAACGGGTTGGTGAAGGAAGCGATGTGTTTGTGTGTGTGTGTGTTCCACTCTGACAGTCGCCGTTCTAGTTGCCGGTTTTTCAGGCGACTGTCGGCAACTTGACAGTCGCCGACAGTCGCCTGAAAAATCGCCTAAGTGGGACAGGCCCATAAGGAGCACCTTTTTCACTCAGGGTAGTGGTTATATGGAACGAGCTGTCAGAGACCGGTAGTTCCGGCTGGTACAATAATAACATTTAAAAGACACTCGGATAGGTACATGGAAAGAAAAGGTTTGGAGGGATGTGGGTCAAATGATGCAAATGGGACTAGTTTAGATGGAGCATCTTGGTCTGCATGGAGGAGTTGGGCCGAAGGGCCTGTTTCCGTGCTGTATGACTGTATGACTGATGTACAGGCCAGGTAGGAACACATGTGGGACTAATATTTTGATTCATGGATCAATAAATAGACAAGGAGGTACTTAAAAAGAGACCAAATCACAAAGTGCAGGATTAAATCAGCAGGTCAGGCAGCATCTCTGGAGGAAATGACACATTATTAATAATGACACAATATTACAAAGTTTGCAAACGGCATGAAAACTCTACACAGTCATCATCCTGGGGGATAACATGCCTCGGGTGAAGGTTGGCTGGATTCTGACTCTTTTACTTCAAAGGATATCTCTTTGATATGCAGCATTCATCTTTACTGCCTACAACTGCGTGGTTTAACTTGTGTGGTGTTAGCAGTGCTGCCAGCACAGTGCATGATCTTTTTAAATCAGTTTCCATCTCCAATGCATGCAGACCGTTGACCAAGTGGGTGCCTATCCCATCGATGTGCATAGTGTAAGCTGATTTGAACATTTGCCTTGCTCCTCCTCCTCTCCCTCCTCCTCCCTTCCACCCCCCCCTCTCCCCACCCTTTCTCACTCTCCTCCCCCTTCTCCCGTCTCCCCATCCTCCTCCCCTCTCCCCTCTCCCCACCCTTTCTCCCCTCTCCCCACTCCTTTCTCCCCTCTCTCCACTCCTCCCTCCCCATGCCCTATTCCATCCGCCCCCCTCTCCTCACACGCCATTCCTTCTCCCCACCCCTCCTTCCTCGTTCCCCACCACTCCCTAACCTCCCCAACCCACTCCCTCTCCCCTTCCCCCGCCATCGCGCCTCGATTCCCTCCATCCCCACCCTAATCTACGCCGGTTCTCCCTCCTCCCTTCCCCTGCCTCGCCCCTCCCCTTCCACTCGCCCCCCTGCCTCCCACCATCACCCCCTCCCCTTCCCCTCCCTCCATCACCCCTCCTCCCTCCCTGTCCCCAAACTCCCCCGCTTGGATGCGTGTTGTAGCAGACCACGATAGAGAATGAGTTAACTCGCAGCTGCCAGTAAGGTTTTCATTTATCTACCAGATGGTGCATTAACAAACCCCAGCATTACAGTGTCACCCACACTGTGCATTGAGCAGCAAGATGGAACTGGCCTAATTTTCACAGTAGAAGGGCCTTTACCTCACTTACATACAACATAGAACATTACAGCACAGGGACAGGCCCTTCGGCCCACAATGTCTGTGCCGAACATGAGTCCAAGACCAACCCTTATCCATATCCCTGCATATCCACATGCCTATCCAAAATCTCTTAGACACTGCTATCGTATCTACGTTCACCACCACCCCTAGCAGCTTGTTCCAGACACCCACCACCCTACCTTCTCCCATAACCTCTGACACCTGTACTAATCAAGAATCTGTCAATCTCCGCCTTAAAAATATCCATTGACTCAGCCTCCACAGCTGTCTATGGTATGAATTCCACAGATTCACCACCCTCTGACTAAAGAAATTGCTCCTCATCCCCTTTCTAAAGGTACGTTTATTTATTTTGAGGCAATGGCCTCTGGTCCTAGACTCTCCCACTAGTGCAAACATATCCTCTCCATATATACTCTATCCAGGCCTTTAACTATTTGGTAAGTTTCAATGAGGTACCCTCTCATCCTTCTGAACTCCAGTTAGTACTGTGAACTTTCCAAGGGCAAAAATACTGCAAATGCTCGAAACCTGAAATAAAATCAGAAAATGTTGGTGACACTAACCTGCTGATCATTTCCAAGATTGCATTATTCGAATGAAAATACTCTGGCTCACCATTCATCTCTCATTTCACGTTTTAGTGTGTCTGAGAGCCTCATTACGTTTGTTCTTTTAGTTTTAAGTTTTAAAGGTACAGCATTGAAAAAGGCCCTTCAGCCCACTGAGTCCACACTGACCATCAAACACCCCTTTAGACGATCAGTGTGAAGAAGGGTCCTGACCCAAAATGTCTGTCAATGTTCTTGAAGGATTTTACATACTACTATGGTTACTTATCTGTTTAAGAAGGAACTGCAGATGCTGGTAAATTGAAGTTCGACACAAAATGCTGGAGAAACTCAGCGGGTGAGGCAGCATCTATGGAGCTAATGAAATAGGCAACGTTTCGAGTCGAAACCCCAAACGTTGCCTATTTCCTTCGTTCCATAGATGCTGCCTCACCCGCTGGTTACATATCTGTTGTTCAGTTCAATTCAGAGATACAGCATGGAAACAGGCCCTTTCGCCCACCGAGTCCGCGCCGACCTGCGTTCCCCGCACATTAATGTTATCCTACACACCCTAGAGGCAATTTTTACATTGATACCAAACTAATTAACCCACAAACCTGTATGTCTTTGGAATGTGGGAGGAAACCGGAGCACCCGGAGAGAAGCCACACAATCATAGGGAGAATGTATAAAATCCGTACAGACAGCACCCGCAGTCAGCATCAGGACTGGGTCTCTGACACTGTGAGGCAGCATCTCTACCGCTGCGCCACCCTGCCGCCCTTTGTGTTGTGTTGCTGCAAGTAAGAATTTCATTGTTCCGTTTCGGGACATATGACAACAAAACACTCTTGGCTCATGACTATGTTATCTCACTTTCTCATCCACTCCTTACACCTCTGGCAATTTTACAGAGGGTCAATTAACCTGCAAACCTGCATGTCTTTGGGATGTGGGAGGAAACTGGAGCACCCGGAGGAAACCCACGTGGTGACAGGGAGAACATGCAAACTCCACACAGACAGCATCCGAGGTCAGGATCAAACGTGGGTCTCTGGTGCTGTGAGGCAGCGGCTCTACCAGCTGCGCCACTGTGTCTCTGTTCACACATCTTTTACAACTGATTGGCTTGCCTTTCACTATTAAATCTAAAAATAAATGAAATGCTTAGGAATATCACCCATTGTTTAATCCATGTATAATTTGATAGGCATATTATAGGAAGCTGAGAGGAGCAAGCTCATGAAACAGATTTGTTGAAACTATAATTCTAAGGGAATGGTCTCCATTTTGACACCATGTCTCGTGTAAGGTTGTATGTGTTTCAATGGAGATCAAACCCCTGCATAGTGGAGCAGCTGGTAGAGTTGTTGCCTTACAGTGCCAGAGACTCGGGTTTGATCCTGACCTCAGGTGCTGTCTGTACAGAGTTTGTACGTTCTCTCTGTGACCTCGTGGGTTCTCTCCGAGTGTTGTGTTTTCCTCCCACACAGCGTCATAGAGTAATACAGCGTGAAAACAGGACCTTCGGCCCAACTTGCCCACACCGACCAACATGTCCCATCTGCACTAGTTGTGCGAGTCCTCCATGTTCAAGACGTGCAGGTTTGTAGGTTAATTGGCTCCCTGTAAATTGTCCCGAGTGGGTGAGAAAGTGGGATAACATAGGACTACTGTGAACGGGTGATCGATGGTTAGCATGGACGTGATACATAGATACATAGATAGATACATAGAAAATAGGTGCAGGAGTAGACCATTCGGCCCTTCGAGCCTGCACCGCCATTCAATATGATCATGGCTGATCATCCAACTCAGTATCCCGTACCTGCCTTCTCTCCATACCCCCTGATCCCTTTAGCCACAAGGGCCACATCTAACTCCCTCTTAAATATAGCCAATGAACTGGCCTCAACTACCCTCTGTGGCAGAGAGTTCCAGAGATTCACCACTCTCTGTGTGAAAAAGTTTTTTCTCATCTCGGTCTAAAAGGATTTCCCCCTTATCCTTAAGCTGTGACCCCTTGTCCTGGACTTCCCCAACATCGGGAACAATCTTCCTGCATCTAGCCTGTCCAACCCCATAAGAATTTTGTACGTTTCTATAAGATCCCCTCTCAATCTCCTAAATTCTAGCGAGTATAAGCCAAGTCTATCCAGTCTTTCTTCATATGAAAGTCCTGACATCCCAGGAATCAGGCTGATGAACCTTCTCTGCACTCCCTCTATGGCTATAATGTCCTTCCTCAGATTTGGAGACCAAAACTGTACGCAATACTCCAGGTGTGGTCTCACCAAGACCCTGTACAACTGCAGTAGAACCTCCCTGCTCCTATACTCAAATCCTTTTGCTATGAAAGCTAACATACCATTCGCTTTCTTCACTGCCTGCTGCACCTGCATGCCTACTTTCAATGACTGGTGTACCATGACACCCAGGTCTCGCTGCATCTCCCCTTTTCCTAATCGGCCACCATTTAGATAATAGTCTGCTTTCCTGTTTTTGCCACCAAAGTGGATAACCTCACATTTATCCACATTATACTGCATCTGCCAAACATTTGCCCACTCACCCAGCCTATCCAAGTCACCTTGCAGTCTCCTAGCATCCTCCTCACAGCTAACACTGCCCCCCCAGCTTAGTGTCATCTGCAAACTTGGAGATGTTGCCTTCAATTCCCTCATCCAGTTCATTAATATAAATTGTAAATAGCTGGGGTCCCAGCACTGAGCCTTGCGGTACCCCACTAGTCACTGCCTGCCATTGTGAAAAGGACACGTTTACTCCTACTCTTTGCTTCCTGTTTGCCAGCCAGTTCTCTATCCACATCAATACTGAACCCCCAATACCGTGTGCTTTAAGTTTGTATACTAATCTCTTATGTGGGACCTTGTCGAAAGCCTTCTGAAAGTCCAGATACAACACATCCACTGGTTCGCCCCTATCCACTCTACTAGTTACATCTTCAAAAAATTCTATAAGATTCGTCAGACATGATTTACCTTTCGTAAATCCATGCTGACTTTCTCCAATGATTTCACCACTTTCCAAATGTGCTGCTATCCCATCTTTAATAACTGACTCTAGCAGTTTCCCCACTACCGATGTTAGACTAACTGGTCTGTAATTCCCCGTTTTCTCTCTCCCTCCCTTCTTAAAAAGTGGGGTTACGTTTGCTACCCTCCAATCCTCAGGAACTACTCCAGAATCTAAAGAGTTTTGAAATATTATCACTAATCCACTATTTCTGGAGCTACTTCCTTAAGTACTCTGGGATGCAGCCTATCTGGCCCTGGTGATTTATCGGCCTTTAATCTATTCAATTTACCCAACACCACTTCCCGACTAACCTGGATTTCACTCAGTTCCTCCATCTCCTTTGACCCGCGGCCCCCTGCTATTTCCGGCAGATTATTTATGTCTTCCTTAGTGAAGACGGAACCAAAGTAGTTATTCAATTGGTCCGCCATATCCTTGTTCCCCATGATCAATTCACCTGTTTCTGACTGCAAGGGACCTACATTTGTTTTAACTAATCTCTTTCTCCACATATCTATAAAAACTTTTGCAGTCAGTTTTTATGTTCCCTGCCAGTTTTCTTTCATAATCTATTTTCCCTTTCCTAATTAAGCCCTTTGTCCTCCTCTGCTGGTCTCTGAATTTCTCCCAGTCCTCTGGTATGCTGCTTTTACTGGCTAATTTGTACGCATCATCTTTTGCTTTGATACCATCCCTGATTTCCCTTGTTATCCACGGATGCACTACCTTCCCTGATTTATTCTTTTGCCAAACTGGGATGAACAATTTTTGTAGTTCATCCATGCAGTCTTTAAATGCCTTCCATTGCATATCCACCGTCAACCCTTTTAGAACTAATTGCCAGTCAATCTTGGCCAATTCACGTCTCATACCCTCAAAGTTACCTTTCTTTAAGTTCAGAACCGTTGTTTCTGAATTAACGTCACTCTCCATCCTAATGAAGAACTCAACCATATTATGGTCACTCTTGCCCAAGGGGGCACGCACAACAAGTCTGCTAACTAACCCTTCCTCATTACTCAATACCCAGTCTAGAATAGCCTGCTCTCTCGTTGGTTCCTCTACATGTTGGTTTAGATAACTATCCCGCATACAATCCAAGAAATCCTCTTCCTCAGGACCCCTGCCAATTTGATTCACCCAATCTATATGTAGATTGAAGTCACCCATTATAACTGTTTTGACTTTGTTGCACGCATTTCTAATTTCCTGTTTGATGCAATCCCCAACTTCACTACTACTGCTAGGTGGCCTGTACACAACACCCACCAACGTTTTCTGCCCCTTAGTGTTTCGCAGCTTTACTCATACCGATTCCACATCCTCCAAGCTAATGTCCTTCCTTTCCACTGCGTTAATCTCCTCTCTAACCAGCAACGCTACCCCACCTCCTTTTCCTTTCTCTCTATCCCTCCTGAATATTGAATATCCCTGGATGTTCAGCTCATCCACCTTATTACGAATGCTCCTTGCATTGAGACACAAAGCCTTCAGGCTTGTTTTTACAACGCTCTTACCCCTTATACAATTATGTTGAAAAGTGGCCCTTTTTGATTTTTGCCCTGGATTTGTCTGCCTGCCACTTTTACTTTTCACCTTGCTACCTATTGCTTCCGCCCGCATTTTACACCCCTCTGTTTCTCTGCTCACCCATTTAAGAACCCCACCACCTCTTATTCTCGGTTTATTATTGTTTTCTTCTTTCCCCCCTACATGTTGGGTCTGAGTGCTTTCCTTCTCTGCCTCCTGCCTCACACACTGTCTAATAGCTTTCTCTATTTGAGTCCCTCCCCCCAACCATTCTAGTTTAAAGTCTCCCCAGTAGCCTTTGCAGATCTCCCCGCCAGGATATCGGTCCCCCTCAGGTTCAAGTGCAACCCATCCTTTTTGTACAGGTCGCACCTTCCACAAAAGAGGTCCCAATGATCCAGAAATTTGAATCCCTGCCCTCTGCACCAGTCCTTCAGCCACGCATTTATCCTCCACCTCGCTCCACTCCTACTCTCACTGTCGCGTGGCATAGGCAGTAATCCCGAGATTGTTACCTTTGCTGTCCTACTCTTTAACTCCCCTCCGGCGATGGGCCGAAGGGCCTTCTGCATGTTGTATCTCTAAACTTTAAACTCGAAAAAGATCAATTGGTTGCTTGCCTGATGTAAGTGGCAAAAAAACTCAACCTTTCCTTTCAAAAACAGCACAAACCTTTCAGCCAAAATGGTTTCAGCTGTATCTGACAATATGCTGGATATTCTTTGCCAAAATTCGGACAGGCAACTCGAAGAAATATAAATGACTTGCGCATTGAGAGTGTGTTCCTCTTTTAAAGAAGGAGCTGTTTGTATCGCTGGTTGCTTGGGCAACTGAAGCACCTGTTTCCTATTTCCTGACCATTTTCCATTCACCAGATGGACAATATCCCTCACTTCCTTAGTTGCAAATCCTGTAAAACAACACTGCAGATATAAAATGTGTGGAAATGATTGTTGGCGTGCTTGTAAAATAAGTCTTTATCAGTAGTTTATTGGAGTAGTTTAGTTTGGAGATACAACATGGAGACGGACGGGCTCTTCTGCCCACTGAGTCCACACACACTATCGATCTCCTGTTTCTACTTCCAACACATGAGGGTTAATTTTCACAATTAACCTACAAACCTGCATGTCTTTGTGGTGTGGGATGAACCTGGAGCACCCAGAGGAAACTCAAGCGGTCACAGGGAGAACATGCAAACTCCACACAGAGACAGCACCCGAGGTCAGGATCGAACCCGGTTCTCTGGCGCTGTGAGGCAGCGGCTCTACCAGCTCCACCACTGTGCCACCCATTGGCATTATCGTTTCAACAAAAGAAAACGAGTCAAGTGTGTCATATATCTAATCTGTTTCATGAGCTTGCCCCTCTGGTTCCTCACTGCTAATATGCCAAAGTTAAAATTATACATACATTTTAAAATGAGACATGTTATTAAACATAGAGGGTCATAGTCATACAGCATGGAAACATGCCCTTCGGCCTAACTTGTCCATGCCTGCCCATGCTTTAACCCATATCCCTCTAAACCTCTCCTGTCCATGTACCTGTCCAAGTAGTTTTTAAATGATGTTATAGCACCTGCCTCAACTACCTCCTCTGACAGCTCGATCCATACATTCACCAAGTTTTGAGTGAAAAAGTTGCCACTCGGGTTTGTATTCAATATTGCCCCTCCCACTTTTAACATATGTACTCTTGTTTGTGATTCTCCTACTCTGGGTAAAAGGTTAATCATCTCTCTTGAAATTTGGACAGGTACAAGAATTGCCAATAGATAATTGCCTGCCTCAACTACCTCCTCTTGCACTTTGTTCCATATACCCACTACCCTCTGTGAAAAAGTAGCCCTTCAGGTTCCTATTAAATCTTTCTCATCTCACCTTAAACCTACGTCCTTTTGTTTTTGCTTCCCCTATCCTCTGCAAAAGACCGTGCATCCATTGCCCTCATGATTTCAGATAACCTCTCTAAGATCACCCCTCAGTCTCCTGCACTCCAAGGAATAAAGTCCAATCTGTTCCCTATAGCTCAGGCCCTCGAGTCCTGGCAACATCCTCGTAAATCTCTCCTGCACTCTTTCCAGCTTAACGACACATCATATATTTTTTGTTATAGTGGAGAGAGGAAGTGAAGCAACATTGAAGTGGTGCAACAGAAAGCTATGCACATTGTATCTAATTTCCCAATGATCAACTGCCAATGGTTTATCTATAGCCATCAGGTAGTGATATGACTACTTGTGATAGTTGAACACAAACACAGGCCGTTAGCTTTTGAATTAGGAACTGCAGTCTAGCATAAGTTGAGAAGATGGACTCCCTTTTACAATTCTGAGTGTGCAACGGAGATATTTTAAGGCTGCTATCTCATTTGAAGCTATCTCATTTAAAGTAATCTAAGTAATTACTTAGTAATGTCTAAAGAAAATGAATTTACAGTATTTCTTAACTGTGAAATACATATATATATATATATATATATATATATATATATAATATATATATATATATATATATATATTTAAATATTACTATATATGTTTTAAGAGGATGTTGCCAGGACTCGAGGGTCTGAGTAAAATGGAAAGGTTGATTAGCCTGGAACTATTCCTTGGAGCGCAGGATAATGAGGGGTGGTCTTCTCGAGGTGTATAAAATCAGGAGAGGAAAGATCGGATAGATGCTCAGAATCTGTTGCCCAGAGTAGGGGAATCGAGAACCAGAGGACATAGGTTTACAGTGAAGGGGGAAGGATTTAGTGGGGATCTGAGGGGTAACTTTTACACACAAAGGGCTGTTGGGTGTATGAGACGAGCTGCCCGAGGAAGTAGTTGAGGCAGGGATTATTGCAACGTTTAAGAATAATTTAGATGCATAGGACAGTTTTGGAGGGATATAGGCCAAATGTGGGACTAATGTAGATGGGACATGTTGCTCGGTGTGGACAAGTTGGGTCAAAGGGCCTGTTTCCACACTATGAATTTAATATATTATATTTTAAAATTCTCATCCAGGGATGACTAACTAGTGTCACAATGAGTCAAGCGTGAAAACGTCATGTGTTTTCTAAAGTATTTCTTGCTTCTAGTTATTTGGTGTAGATTGGGGAGTTTCCTCAGGGCAGATTTAAATTGTGGTGTACGCTTTTCAGTGTGGCTATCTTTGACTTAGCAGTTACATGGAGCTACAGAAAGTCAATTCAAAAAAACAATTGTTTATCTTGATCCCGTAAATTAGACTTTTTAGATACAACGTGGAAGCAGGTCCTTCGGCACACTAGGGACAATTTTCACTAGGCAATTAACCTACAAACCTCTGACTTTGGGTGGAAACCGGAGAACCCGGAAAAAACCCACGCGGTCACAGGGAGAACGTACAAACTCTGTACAGACAGCACCCGCAGTCAGGAACGAACCCGAGTTTCTGGCACTGTAACGCAGCAACTCTACTGCTGTGCCACTGACACTGAAGATAAAATATGAAGAAGCTTGGATAGGATAGAGAGTCAGAACCTTTTGTCGCAAGGTGGAAATGTCAAAGACTGGAGCCCACAGTTTAAGGTGAGAGGAGCAAAGTTTAGAGTAGTGGTGGTGGAGGCAGAAACGATAGTGGTGTTTAAGAGGTTTTTGGAAAGGTACGCGGATATGCAGGGAATGGAGGGATATGGATCACGAGCAGGCAGATAACAGTTGGCCTTGACATCACGTTCGGCTCAGTCATTGTGGGCTGAAGGGCCTGAACCTGTGCTATGATTTATGTTTTATATTCTATTTGGTCAAATTGCTGGAAATGGAGCAATATGGATCATGTGCAGGCAGAGGAGATTAGTTTGACTTGGCATCCTGTTTGGCACAAACATTGTGGGCTGAAGGGCCTGTTCCTGTGCTGTACTATTACATATTGTATGAGAAAGATACAAGTCCACCACCAATTTTCCAGCAACTGCTGGACCGGCACCTCCTGTAATCCAGACAAAATTATGAGAGCGCATTTGAAATCCCCCCTGGAACTCCCCCCGAAAATGTGGTGCATCATTGGGACTTTCTCGGTCGATCGGCAGGTCTAATTTGCCGCCTGCAGCCGGGGCTCTAGAACTCCGGCCCGGCCGGAGCCAGCGGATCTGCTCCCATTGCCGACTTCCGAAGCCGACTTTGCGGGCCGTGACCGCTGTTGATCCGGCCAAAACGAATATTGTGGCAAGGCTCTGGAACCAAGGGTGCCAGAAAACCAGCGGTGAACCTGTATTTCATTCTAGGTCCTGACAACACCTTTCCATTCAAAAAAGTAATTGCTTTGCGCCGCTGAATCAATTTGATACTGAATTTTCTTTTCAATCCTTTTTTTAAATTGTGGGATTTTGCAAAACGATTAGCCAAGATTGGTGAAGACTACATCAATTGGGCCTGTTCCAGTGCTGTCCACTTCCAAGTTCTTTGCTCAACGTTGAGGTTATGCATTGTACTGGTTAAAACACTATTAAGTAATGCACCCACTTGTAGAGAGGATGTTAGTGCTGAGTTTGACAATTGGTCATTATGGCAACCTTAAAAAAAACATTTGCTTCCCTCAGCAAATAATAAAGTATGATGTAACTGAGATGTTTTAAATTATCTTGTACTCTCATCGGGTAAAGGGTGCCCACCAGCCAGTATACATATAAGGACATAGAACAGTACAGCACAGGAACAGACCCTTCGGTCCATAATGTCTGTGCCCAGCATAATGCCAAGATGAACTCATCTCAGTCATACAGAGTGGAAACAGACCATTCAGCACAACTTACTAACACTGACCAACATATCCCATCGACACTCGTCCCACCTGCCTGTGTTTGGCTCATATCCCTCTAAACCTGCCATATCCATCCATGTACCTGTCTAAATGTTTCTTAAATGTTGTGATAGTACCTGCTTCAACTATCTCCATCGGCAGCTCTTCCATACACCCGCCACCCTTTGTGTGAAAAGTCAGCAACTCTACCCCTGTGCCGCCCTGTGTGGCAGGCCCTCACAGTAATATCATAAGGAAGCCCCTCATATGAAAGATTGCAGTGAAGGCTTTAAAAACTGATGTTTGCCGTGAGTTTTGTTTAGTTTGAGTCTGAAGAAGGATCCCGACCCGAAACGTCACCTGTCCACGTTCTTCAAAAACTGAGTTACTCCAGCACTGTGTGTCTATCTTTGTTAACCGCCATCTGCAGTTCCTTGTTATTATAGTTTAGTTTAGTTTAGAGGATACAGCTAAGATTGAATAAAAGAGATCAGCTCATCAAAGCTAATGTCCTTGTTTTGTTTAGTTTTAATTTAGTTGAGAGATACAGCTTGGAAACAGGCCCTTCAGCCCACTGAGTCCATGCTGGCCATCGATCGCCTGTGTGCACTAGTTTTATGTTATCCCACTTTCTCAGCTACTCCCTACACACTAGGGGCAATTTAGTGAAGTCAATTAACTAACAAACCCGCACGTCATTGGGATGTGGTGGAAACCGGAGCACCCGGAGCAGTTGCACGCGGTCACAGGTGAATCCACACTGCACACAGACAGTATCCGAGGTCAGGATCGAACCCGTGTCTCTGGCGCTGTGAGGCAGCAACTCTACCAGGGGCCACAAGTAGTGTCAGAGTATGGGCAGGCCCGATGATATTTCCAATTACTGATCATACTTTCTGCTGGGCAATTACCAGATTTGTTTATGGAAAAAACAGTGTGAAGATTCTTTTAAAAAAGAGACACAAAGTGCTGGAGTAACTCAGAGGGTCGGGCAGCATCTCTGGAGAACATGGATAGGTGACATTCTGGGTTGGGACCCTTCTTCAGATGGATTGTGGTGCTGGGAGATGACGAAAAGCTGGAAGAGAGAGGGGGGCAGGACGAGGCCCGTGGGCAAGTGATAGGTGGGTACAGGCAAGGGGGGGTTTATAGACAGATGGGCAGACAAGCCAGACGTGATAAAAACAGACGGTTTGACACAAAAAGATTGAAGAGTTGCAAATTGTGAAGCTAGAGGATGGAATGTAGGTGGAAGGACAGGGAATACGAAATAACTGTGAGTCCATAGAAACATAGAAAATAGGTGCAGGAGGAGGTCATTCGGCCCTTCGAGCCCTTAGAGCCCTTCGAGCCCTTCGAGCCCTTCGAGCCAGCACCGCCATTCATTGTGATCATGTTCTAGTTATCTTCTTTATTGTTTTTTAAGTAGAATGCATCTGGTTGACTTTTCACCAATCTTTATCTTCGCATTGTGCCTTAAAACAAATGCTTGTGTGCATGCATGTGTGTGCATGCGTATGTGTGGGACTGTGAGTGCATATGTGTGCGCGCGTGTGTGCATACATGTCAGTCTGCATTTGCACATGCATGCGTGTGTGTGCATATGTGCGAGTGTGCATGTGGTGTGTGTGTATACATACAAGTGTGCAGGCACATGTGCATGCAAGCGTGAATATACACAGTACACACGAGTGTGTGTGTGAATGTGTGCGCGTGCATGAATGAGTGATTGCTCTCCACTGTGCCGCCTCGCTGGCTATTCATATTAAATAAGTAACTGTCTTAATGCCATTATCTGATTTATGATTGTTCCTGAAATGTGCATATCCATAAGCTGAGAAGGTATGGAGGGAGATTAGACCATGGTCTATTCCCAGACTTCCACAGGCAGTTTTAACAAGGAATGTTTGCATGCAGGTAGAAATAGAGAAACTCATCTTAATCTTCCATGCCTCTGCTTGGGAAACAATATGATCATTTGCATTAAACATGACTACCTGCTGCATTTCTGTTCTGTGATGTAGAAAATATGTCGGGGAGAAATCACAGGCCGCCATGTCTTTCATTTGCTTTCCGCCAATGCCAAATGGAA
>JAXLNO010000693.1:0-67061 GCA_038087875.1 Malacoraja senta
GGATGTCAGTGAGGACTGAATTGAGGCGGGAATGGGGATCAGTGCGGGATGGAGTGGAGGGGTCCCAGGATAAGGGGGTGGAGGGGGGCGTACAAGAGAGAGAGAGAGAGAGAGAGAGAGAGAGAGAGAGAGAGAGAGAGAGAGAGAGAGAGAGAGAGAGAGAGAGAGGGAGAGGGGGGGGCGAGGTGGGGAGGAAGGAAGGTCAGCGCTCCTCGGACAACATCGCCCCGCTGCCTTGGCCGTTGGGAACTCCTCGCCACAGCCTCCCTCCGCCGCCGGGAGGGTTTGGTTTTGAAAGCGCCGTTAGCGGGTTTACAAGCATCGGCCCTTATCAGGGCGGGAGGAGGAGATGGAGTCGCTGTCGCGGCCGCTGCTGCCGTTGTGGGAAGCGCGTATCTTTGCCCCGCACAACAGCCGCCGACACGAAACGTCGAGTCTGAAGCAGCTGCACCAAAGATCTTATAGCTATAGGATCTCTGAGCTGCACCGCTCGGCCCCGCACCTTGCTGTTGGCTGGCGGAGGAAGGAGGCGGTGGTGAGGAGTTCCCAATGCCAAGGCAGTGGGGCGATGTTGTCCGAGGAGCGCTGACCTTCCTTCCTCCCCACCTCGCTCCCCCTCTCCCTCTCTCTCTGATAAGGGCCGATGCTTGTAAACCCGCTAACGGCGCTTTCAAAACCAAACCCTTCCGCACTCCGAGGCCTCCCCCTCCCTCCCTCCTCCTGGCCTCGGAGTGCGGGAGAGTTTGTTTGAAAGCGCCGTTAGCGGGTTTGCAAGCAGCGGCCCTTATCAGGGCGGGCAGGGGGAGGAGATGGAGCCGCTGTGCGAAGCCCGTCATTCGCTCCGACCCTTCCTCACCCCGCACCTAGTATCTTTGTCCCGCACAGCAGCCGCCGACACGAAACGTCGCGTTCCTTTTCTCCAGAGATGCTGCCTGACCCGCAGAGTTACTCCAGTTTTTTGTATCTATCTTCGGTACAAACCAGTATCTGGTTGCCAAGCCGGGCAAAATGACTCGGTGTTTAGGTTGCCCGGCGGCGCTTTGAGTGGTCAGTGGCACCCGGGCAACCGCTAATTTCGAGCCCTGCAAAGGCTTTCTGAAAGTCTAGATACACTACATCCACTAGCACCCCTTCATCCATTTTACTTGTCACATCCTCATAAAATTCCAGAAGATTAGTCAAGCATGATTTCCCTTTCATAAATCCATGTTGACTTGGACTAATCCTTTTACTGCTATCCACATGCCCCATTATTACCTCTTTAATAATTGACTCCAGCATCTTTCCCACCACCGAAGTCAGGCTAACTGGTCTGTAATTCCCCGTTTTCTCTCTCTCTCCTTTCTTGAAAAGTGGGATAACATTAGCTATCCTCCAATCCTCAGGAACTGATCCTGAATCTATTGAACATTGGAAAATGATCACCAATGCATCCACTATTTCTAGAGCCACCTCCCTGAGGACCCTGGGGTGCAGACCATCAGGTCCAGGGGATTTATCATCCTTCAGTCCCATTAGTCTACCCAATACTATTTCTCACCTAATGAAAATTTCTTCAGTTCCTCTACCCCCTTAGATCCTCTGTCCTCCAGTACATCTGGGAGATTGTTTGTGTCTACCTTAGTGAAGACACATCCGAAGTACCTATTCAACTCTTCTGCCATTTCCTTGTTGCCCATGATAATTTCACCCGTGTCTGCCTTCAAGGGACCCACATTTGACTTTGCTACTCTTTTTCCCTTAACATATCTAAAGAAGCTTTCACTGTCCTTCTTTATATTCCTGGCCAGCTTACCCTCGTACTTCATCTTTTCAGCCCGTATTGCCCGTTTTGTTTCCTTCTGTTGTCCTATGAAAGTTTCCCCAATCCTCTGGCTTATGGCTACTCTTTGCTGTGTTATACATCTTTTCTTTTAGTTTTATTCTATCCTTAACTTCTCTTGTCAGCCACAGTTGCCTCCTACTCCCCTTAGAATCTTTCTTCCTTTTTGGAATGAAATGATCCTGCGTCTTCCGGATTATGCCCAGAAATTCCTGCCATTGTTGTTCCACCATCATTCCTGCTAGGATCCCTTTCCAGTCTACTTTGGCCAGCTCCCCTCTCATGCCTTCATAGTCCCCTTTGTTCAACTGCATCACTGCCACTTCCGATTTAACGTTCTCCTTCTCAAATTGCAGATTAAAATGAATCATATTATGATCACTACCTCCAAGCGGTTCCTTTACCTCGAGTTCTCTTATCATATTTGGTTCATTGGACGACACTAAATCCTGAGATGAGAAAAAACTTTTTCACTCAGAGAGTTGTGAATTTATGGAATTCTCTGCCACAGAAGGCAGTGGAGGGTTACAAGAAGAGGTTGGACAAACCTGTTTGTTTCCGTTGGAGTGACGCAGGCTGAGGGACAACCTGACAGAAATACATAAAATTATATAGAACAAATGGACAGTCAACCTTTTTTCCCCCAAAGTGGAAATATCAAATACTAGAGGGCGTAGTTTATGTGTGAGAGGGGGAAGGTTTGAAGGTTTGAAGGAGATTTACAAGATTATTATTATTTTTTAAAAGAGAGAGAGTTGGTGCCTGGAACTCGCAGTCAAGGAAAGTGGTGGAATCATATACGATAGCAGCATTTGAGGCGCATTTGGACAGATATGTGAACAGGGAAAAGCTGGAGGGATTTGGATCACATGTAGGCAGATGTGTGGTTTAAACCAACATAGTGGTTGGCACAGACTGTGGCTGGAAGGCCCGTTCCTGTGCTGTGCTGCTCTATGTCTTAGGTCAAGGTGTTCTCCCTTTTCTCAGCATCACTTATAGATGCAAAGACAGTCCAAAGTCTGATGGACAAAGTCAACATGGTTCTGAGGGGGAAAATTTATGCAGCAGAATTACAGCACCCCTCGCATTTAACTTCCAACAGTCAGTTGAAGACAAGTCAGCAGGAAGAATTGCTACTTGTTTGAGCTCCCAGTCATCCAGCAAGCATCATAGTATGCTTGCCAGCAGTTTAAAGCGTTTTTACATGTGATATTATCATGCGATTCTGTAATGCTGAAGTGAATAGCATGATGTCTCTCCACTTCAAATTGGACAGCACTTCAAAGCCAAACAGCACAATTGTTTAGAAACGTTTTAGGATTAATTACACTGAAGGATCTGTGTTTAGATTAAAGAAAGTTTTCTAATTGTTCTTGGCCAGGAAGCAAGCATAGTTTAATAACTGTAGTCTATGCAGTCAAGTCTGAGAGGGAGTGTACAGCCAAGCAAGGCATTTTACACTAGACTGGCTCAAAAGGCTGACTAAAATCAAAGCACTGCCGGGGAAGTCGGGTGATTGATTACATCTCTCATGAATGGAAGTGGATGTAAAATGAAGCAGCGAAATATGACAACTGCTACTCCATACATTAAATTGCTCAAAGTGCTTTAATGATTCAAAAGCAGAAATATTCAATCGGCTGAAAGAACCAATAATTTTTTTTATGAGGGCGCAAAGTGTACAGAGTTTAATTCTGATCACAAGGTGGATCAATTATTGAAGCATAACATAAAAGGTAGGATGGCATAGATCTATAGGTAAAGTACTTGGTTTGAGGATAGAAGATGTAACCAGTGTAGAATATCTACGCTGAATATCACTAAAAATGAGGTCAAATGGATTGGAGAAGTAAATTCAAGAATGCAGAGTTTACAAGGCTAAAGAGGGAGGAAGAAAATCTAATGCACAGCAAAGGTTTGAGGTGAGGAGTGGAAGATACACCGAAGAGCAGGAATAATGCAGGGAAAGTCAGTGATAGCTTAAACATTCAGATAAAGAACACAGGAACACTGACTGGATTCAATCTTAAGAATGATATTACATTTGAGGCAATATAAAAACCAGAGGCAATGTCGGGTTGCATGGATGGGGTGGGATGGGACAGGAAACAGGCTTCTGAATCATAACTTAGAGTCTGGCCAGGGGAATGTTAGTGTAATTAAGTTCAAATGCAACAGTAACTTTCATTGAGAATTCCAGTAGTTCATGTGAGATGGTGGGAAAAGTTATGAAAATGGATATACGCGCTCATTGTGATGGGAGAGAACATTCAAAGATTTGGGATACTATGATTACAATCTACTTCAGACTGTGATAACTTTCTAACAAGAAGCTACGATTGGTAATACAGGAACATGGAATTCGTGATGTTTAAGTAAAAGAACTGCAGAACTGCAGGGAGACAAAAATGCTGGAGGAACTCAGCTGGTGAGGCAGCATCTATGGAGCGAAGGAATAGGCGATGTTTCGGGTCAAGACCCTTCTTCAGACTGATGTTGGGGGGGGGGGGGCGGGAAAAAGAAAGAAGCGGAGACAGTAGGCTTGTGGGAGAGTTGTGAAAGGGAGGGAAAGGAGGGAGAAAACAAGGACTGGCAATGAATTCTAAAAGGGTTGACAGTGGATATGCAATGGATATGCAATGGAAGATATTTAAAGACTGCATGGATGAACTACAAAAATTGTTCATCCCAGTTTGGCAAAAGAGTAAATCAGGGAAGGTAGGGCATCCGTGGATAACAAGGGAAATCAGGGATGGTATCAAAGCGAAGGATGATGCGTACAAATTAGCCAGAAAAAGCAGCATACTGGGAGAAATTCAGAGACCAGCAGAGGAGGACAAAGGGCTTAATTAGGAAAGGAAAAATAGATTATGAAAGAAAACTGGCAGGGAACATAAAAACTGACTGCAAAAGTTTTTATAGATATGTGAAAAGAAAGAGATTAGTTAAAACAAATGTAGGTCCCTTGCAGTCAGAAACAGGTGAGTTGATCATGGGGAACAAGGATATGGCGGACCAATTGAATAACTACTTTGGTTCCGTCTTCACCAAGGAAGACATAAATAATCTGCCGGAAATAGCAGGGGACCGCGGGTCAAAGGAGTTGGAAGAATTGAGTGAAATCCAGGTTAGTCGGGAAGTGGTGTTGGGTAAATTGAATGGATGAAAGGCCGATAAATCCCCAGGGCCAGATAGGCTGCATCCCAGAGTACTTAAGGAAGTAGCTCCAGAAATAGTGGATGCATTAGTAATAATCTTACAAAACTCTTTAGATTCTGGAGTAGTTCCTGAGGATTGGCGGGTAGCAAACGTAACCCCACTTTTTAAGAAGGGAGGGAGAGAGAAAACGGGGAATTACAGACCAGTTAGTCTAACATCTGTAGTGGGGAAACTGCTAGTCAGTTATTAAAGATGGGATAGCAGCACATTTGGAAAGTGGTGAAATCATTGGACAAAGTCAGCATGGATTTACGAAAGGTAAATCATGTCTGACGAATCTTATAGAATTTTTCGAGGATGTAACTAGTAGCGTGGATAGGGGAGAACCAGTGGATGTGGTGTATCTGGACTTCCAGAAGGCTTTCGACAAGGTCCCACATAAGAGATTAGTATACAAACTTAAAGCACATGGCATTGGGGGTTTAGTATTGATGTGGATAGAGAACTGGCTGGCAAACAGGAAGCAAAGAGTAGGAGTAAACGGGTCCTTTTCACAATGGCAGGCAGTGACTAGTGGGGTACCGCAAGGCTCAGTGCTGGGACCCCAGCTATTTACAATATATATTAATGATCTGGATGAGGGAATTGAAGGCAATATCTCCAAGTTTGCGGATGACACTAAGCTGGGGGGCAGTGTTAGCTGTGAGGAGGATGCTAGGAGACTGCAAGGTGACTTGGATAGGCTGGGTGAGTGGGCAAATGTTTGGCAGATGCAGTATAATGTGGATAAATGTGAGGTTATCCATTTTGGTGGCAAAAACAGGAAAGCAGACTATTATCTAAATGGTGGCCGACTAGGAAAAGGGGAGAAGCAGCGAGACCTGGGTGTCATGGTACACCAGTCATTGAAGGTAGGGATGCAGGTGCAGCAGGCAGTGAAGAAAGCGAATGGTATGTTAGCTTTCATAGCAAAAGCATTTGAGTATAGGAGCAGGGAGGTTCTACTGCAGTTGTACAGGGTCTTGGTGAGACCACACCTGGAGTATTGCGTACAGTTTTGGTCTCCAAATCTGAGGAAGGACATTATTGCCATAGAGGGAGTGCAGAGAAGGTTCACCAGACTGATTCCTGGGATGTCAGGACTGTCTTATGAAGAAAGACTGGATAGACTTGGTTTATACTCTCTAGAATTTAGGAGATTGAGAGGGGATCTTATAGAAACTTACAAAATTCTTAAGGGGTTGGACAGGCTAGATGCAGGAAGATTGCTCCCGATGTTGGGGAAGTCCAGGACAAGGGGTCACAGCTTAAGGATAAGGGGGAAATCCTTTAAAACCGAGATGAGAAGAACTTTTTTCACAGAGAGAGTGGTGAATCTCTGGAACTCTCTGCCACAGAGGGTAGTCGAGGCCAGTTCATTGGCTATATTTAAGAGGGAGTTAGATGTGGCCCTTGTGGCTAAAGGGATCAGAGGGTATGGAGAGAAGGCAGGTACGGGATACTGAGTTGGATGATCAGCCATGATCATATTGAATGACGGTGCAGGCTCGAAGGGCCAAATGGCCTACTCCTGCACCTAATTTCTATGTTTCTATGACTACCTGAAATTAGAGAACTCAATGTTCATACCACTGGGGTGTAAACTACCCAAGCGAAATATGAGGTGCTGTTCCTCCTATTTGCGCTGGGCCTCACTCTGGCCATGGAGGAGGCCCAGGACAGAAAGGTCAGATTCGGAGTTGGAGGGGGAGTTGGTGCTGAGCCACCGGGAGATCAGGTTGGTTATTGCGAACTGAGCGGAGGAGTTGGGCAAAGCGATCGCCAAGCCTACGCTTGGTCTCACCGATGTAGAGCAGTTCACACCTGGAACAGCGGATGCACTAGATGAGGTTGGAGGAGGTGCAGGTGAACCTCTGCCTCTCCAGGAAAGACTGCTTGGGACCTTGGATGGAGTCAAGGGGGGAGGTAAAGTGACAAGTGTAGCATTTCCTGCGGTTGCAAGGGAAAGTACTAGGGGAGGGGGTGGTTTGGGTGGGATGGAACAAATTGACCAGGGAGTTACGGAGGGAACGGTCTCTGCGGAAAGCAGAAAGGGGAGGAGATGGGAATATGTGGCCAGTGGTGGGATCCCATTGGAGGTGGTGAAAATGTTGGAGGATTATATATTGCCAGAGTGAGGCCCAGCACAAATTGATGGAACAGCACCGCATATTTCGCTTGGGTAGTTTACACCTGAGCAGTATGAACATTGACTTCTCCGATTTCAGGTAGTCCTTGCTTTCTCCCTCCTTCCCCTCCCCTTCCCAGCTCTCCCTCAAGCCTACTGTCGCCGCCTCGTCCTTTCTTCTTTTTCCCAACCCCCCCCCCCCCCCCGACATCAATCTGAAGAAGGGTCTCGACCCGAAACGTCGCCTATTCCTTCGCTCCATAGATGCTGCCTCACCTGCTGAGTTTCTCCAACATTTTTGTCTACTTTGGAATTTGTGATAGTAATTCCTTCTTTTTTTTTCTGTTTAAGTGAATGGATCAGCAGAGTATTCACGACTAGATGTCATTCAGGAAGTTTAGCAATACAGATCAGATTTTGGTTCAGTTTATTGTCACGTGTACCGAGGTAGTGACAAGCTTTTGTCACGTGCTAACCAGTCAGCAGAAATACAAGACATGATTTTAATCGAGCCATTCACAGTGTACGGATACATGATAAGGGAATAACATTTAGTGCAAGGTAAAGCCAGTAAAATCCGATCAATTAGAAGCAGAAGAGTCATCTGAAAACAGATGTGGAAATGGGTAGCAAAATATAAATGGAAGCCACATCTTCAAATGACACTGCCAAGAAACAACATGCACATTAATTTTGTTAGAAGGCAGAAATCGATTCCAAAGATCTTCAATGGTGATGGGAAAAGCAGTATTTGTCAATAATCTCCTGGGCTATAACTGAATGAACAAGAATATCATTATATAAATGCGGTCTTATCAGATTGGATTACGCAAATATTAAAGGAGTATTTAAAGGGCTGACCTTTGAAAAACAACCTTCACTGTACCAAGGTTACACTAATAACAAGAACTTTTACAGTGAAGGATTTATATATAAAGATATATCCTGAAATTAAATCTTCCATGGGTCAATAAGAGATTCCTTCCTTCACTGTAAAAGGTATATATATACTGTTGCAAATGTGCATCGATTAATAGAAGTCTGTTTAGTAAATTCATATTGTACACTCAACATATTAGCGAGAGACAGAAGGGTATAATCTGACAAACAGCTGTGAAACATGAAACTTTCAACCGGATGATACCATGCGGACTGATTCAACAGTGGTCAAGATATTTGTTTACAATGGTTTTGAACCAGCCAAGGTAAAGAATGAGAGAGATCTAGGAATGACATCGAACTAGGATTGGCTTGTGTTCTGTCATTGCAGAGTTACAGATCAAGGGGTTTTGAATTATAGTGCCAAGTTAGGATAATATTAATTCAAAGACATCTGCTTGAAACTATGTGGCCTTCTGGTGGCAATATATAGTGAATAATCCATTCAAAAAATAAGGAAACCCGGTCAATCCTGTGTCAGAAGACAATTCCAAGGAATAGATGGAACAAATTGGACTCATTGTCATGAAGGAACTAGCCTGGGTAGATACCAATTAAACTTTCTCCTGCTGGGACAAGAATACAACACATTGACGTAGTAGTAGAGCTACTGCCTTACAGCGCCAGAGACCCGGGTTCAATCCTGAAATACGGTTGCTATCCTGACTCCGGGTGCTGTCTGTACAGAGTTTGTACATTTTCCCTGTGACTGCGTGGGTTTTCTCCGGGTGCTCCGGTTTCCTCCCAGGTTCCAAAGATATACGGTTTGTAGGTTAATTGACTTCTGTAAATTGTTCCTAGAGCATAGGATAAAATTAGCGTACAGGGTGGTTGTTGGTTAACGTGGGCTCGGTGGGCCAAAGGGCCTGTTTCTACGCTGCATCTTTAAGCTAATAGAACCTGGAGGTAGTGTCATAGGACAAGGCCTCGCTCACGAAGGACTTTGATGAAAGTTCATTTCAGAGGGTTATGACTATTTGGAATTTCCACTTCAATGTGGTGTGGAAGCGGAATCATTAAGTATATTCAAGGTGACTAGACTTCCGGATTGTAGGATCAGGTGGTTCCTGGGAGGAATAAGGAAGAAATTGGGCAGGCAAACAATTGAGGCCAGAGATCAGATCAGCCACAACCTTAACAGGGTAAATGGCCCACTCCTGTTCTTAATTACCTTAAGAAAGGATGTGAATTAGAGAAAACAGACACATGGAAAAGAAAATGAATCCATAACATGATGCAAAACCCCAAACTGGAGGGCAATAGAAAATGGTGCCAATGTAATGTGGCCTTTTAAGAAAGAGATATACCTCTACCCGTAAAGCTGACTAATACCTGAATAGACTCAGAGTGATACAGCAGGGCTCTCACTTAACTTTTTATCCAGCGTTTTAGGTTGCCAAATGACAGTTTTATGTGGTCATTTAAGACTGCTTGCATGACGCGTGCAATAATGTGCTCGGCCGAAGTGCGTAATTACCAGTCGGAATTATGGTCAATGAAGCATTCACATATTATTTCTACTTCAAATAAAGTCACAAACTAAACATATTCACCAATCAAGACATGATATATACCACAATGACATGCAGCAAAATAATAATACAGTATCCATCTCTTTTTACACGTTGCAATGAATGCAATTTCTATTATTTCTTTCCACTTTCAAACAAAAATCTGGTTGGATTATTCAGGGTATGATTAACCTCGGTGAGACCAAGTGCAGGCTTGGCGATCGCTTCGCACAACACCTACAATCAGTTCACAATAACTAACCTCATCTCCTGGTGGCTCAGCACTTCAACTCCTCCTCCCATTCCGAATCCTACTTTTCTGTCCTGGGCCTCCTCCATGGCCAGAGTGAGGCCCACAGCAAATTGGAGGAACAGCACCTCATATTTCACTTGGGTAGTTTACACCCCAGCGGTATGAACATTGGCTTCTCCAATTTCAGGTAGTCCTTGCTTTTTCCCTCCTTCCCCAGCTCTCCCACAGCCTACTATCTCCGCCTCTTCCTTTCTTTTTCCCGCCCCCCCCTCCCGACATCAGTCTGAAGAAGGGTATCGACCCGAAACGTTGCGTATTTCCTTCGCTCCATAGATGCTGCCTCACCCGCGGAGTTTCTCCAGCATTTTTGTCTACCCATTCACACAAGTTTAGTTATCCCACTTTCCTCACCCACTCCCTCCACATTAGGGGCAATTTTACAGAGACAAGTTAACTTACAAAGCCAATGGGATGTGGGAGGAAACCCACACGATTGCAGGGAGAATGTGCAAATTCAACACAGACAGTGCCCGAGGACAGGATCGAACACAGATCTCTGGCATGTGAGGCAGCAAGTCCACCAGCTGTGCCACTATATTTTATTTTCCAACACACAAAAAAAATTATACGTTGATAACTTTGGTTACTAAAAAAAAAGAAACTCTCCGTTTTCAGTCTTAAATCTTGAAGTGACACTATGTTCCCCTTTACAGCTACTGTATGTTTTAATTCAATTAAAGACTATGGGGCAGTACATTGGCCATAAAGTTGCTGCATAAAATTGCCAGAGACCCGGAATTGATCCTGAATATGGGTGCTGTCTGTATGGAGTTTGCTCCTTTTCCCTTTGATCGCACGGGTTTTCTCCGGGTGCTCTTGTTTCCTTCCACATTCCAAAGGTGTGCAGGAGTTTTTTCAGACCCAACCCAAAATGTAATATTTTCCTTTTGTCCAGAGATTCTGTCTGACCTGTTGAGTTACTCCATCTTTTTGTGTATATTTTCAGTTTAAACCAGCATCTGCAGTTCCTTCCTTCCTACGCACACGATACTATACGATAGAACTTTATTAATCCCAGGAGGGAAATTCTATATATTTATATACTTATATATTCATATATAAATATACACTGTTTTGTTTTCTTGTTTATAACATTGTTTACAGAGTACTATGTTTACATATTCTGCTGTGCTGCTGCAAGTAAGGATTTCATTGTTCTAACTGGGACGTGAGAGAATAAAACACTCTTGACTCTTGTCGCTAATGTGTGGGATAGAACTAGTGTATGGGTGATCGGTGGTCGGCGTGGACTCGGTGGGCCGAAGGTCCTGTTTCCACGCTGTATCTTTAAATTAAACTAAAACACTAAAACCAGAGGAAACGTAAAGAAGGGTCTCTATCCAAACAACACCCAATTTCTTCTATCCAGAGATGCTGGCTGCTCCATGAAGTTCCCCCGCACAATTAAAGCATGGAATAGTCTTCACCCTACCATAGTTACCAGACGCAACTAAATTTAATGTAGCACTTTTTTCCCAAGAACCCTTTTTTGCTTATGTCCAAGTCAAGAGTCAAGAGAGTTTTATTGTCATGTGTCCCAGATAGGACAATGAAATTCTTGCTTGCTGCAGCACAACAGAATATGTAAACATAATACAGAACAGGAGATAAAAGTTCAGTGTGTCTAAATACCATAGACCATATATATAGAATAGAATAGAATGCCATTTTATTGCCACTATACACATGTACAATGAGATTAAAAGCAGCTCGTTCTCAGTGCAGACATGTAATTAGTTCAAAAAACAAACAAAAAATACAAAAGGGGGGGGGGGGGGGAGATAAGGTGCACAGTTCTGCGGCGCTATACACATATCTATAAAAAGACAATGGGTGAATAGAGTGAATAAATACAATTCCTATGAACTGTATGGGTTATTGCACATATTAAAAATTACAGTTGCAGTACAAATTACAGTAGGTGGATAGATGGAAGTCCGGGGGTTAAGCTGTGAAGTCAGTGCATGTGTGAGTTCAGAGAGGTTATGGCTTTTGGAAAGCAACTGTTCTTGAGTCTATTTGTCCTTGTTCTGATGCACCTATAGCGCCTCCCTGAGGGCAGCAGGTCGAACAGGCCAAATGCAGGATGGGAGCTGTCCTTAATGATGTTCTTCACCCTGCTGAGGCAGCGGGAGGTGTAAATGTCCATCAGGGAGGGGAGAGGGCAGCCAATGATCTTCTGTGCTGCCCTAACTACCCTCTGGAGCCTCTCCCTGTCTGCCATGGTGCAGCTGCCGTACCATGCTGTAATGCAGTATGTAAGCAGGCTCTCAATGGACGAGCGGTAGAAGGTCAGCAGCAGGTTGACCTTCTACCGCATATATATATATACGCAATAAATAAACAGATAAAGTGCAATAGGCTGTTATTTTTCTGAGTTTGGAGTTTGGTGGTGGTGGGTCCACTCCTGTTTAAATTCCATTTGGAATATTTTTGGAGGTCCAGGAAACCAAGAAATAAGAGTTACTCCAGGGAGTTACTCCAGCTCCAGGGTGTGATTCTGCGTTGGTTTACAGCGGTCGCGGCGAGTCGGCGACCAGACAACAATGGCAGCCAGATCTCCCACAATGCAAAGGGAGGGAGAAAGTGGCCGACGCCGACCAGTTGCCGTGGCAGTACGCATGTGCAGGGCGGCACATGTGAACAACTACGGCCGACGATGTGCTGGCTATGGTTGTGTGCATGTGCTGCGGGAGGATTGCAGGCCGCGGCAGTGCGCATTTGTAAGGCGGCCGGCCGTGCTGGTGGATGAGGAGCAGGCGGAGACCCGAGACCCGGACACGGATGGTGGACGGAGACGGAGAGTGACAGAGAGAGGGAGGCCCGCTCAGAGTTGCTTGCCAAGCCGGGCAAAATGGGACGGCTGTTGGGTTGCCCGACGGCAATTTAGGTCGCCATTGGCACCCGGGCAACCGCTAATTTCGAGCCCTGTACAGTGTGGAAACGGGCCCATCGGCCCAACTTGCCCACACCGACCAACATGTCCCAGCTACACTAGTCCCACCTGCCCGCGTTTGGTCCATATCCCTCCAAACCTGTCGTATCCATGTACCTGTCTAACTGTTTCTAAAACCGTAAAGTCTCCTAGTTGGACAATGGAGGGTAATCTCTTCAGTAAATCCAGATCTTTTGTGTGGAACGATATTGTATAGGCTTTATCGATAGATTTTTTTTTGTGAAGGCAGGCCAACTTTTCCCATGTGTTTTTTTTTTGTAAATGGAGCAGAACTGAACAAAATCTTTTGCAGTGAGTACTTGCATCTCAAATTGGATGTAAAATGTAAGTATGAATACTGAACCAACAGCAGTTTTCTTTCATGTTTCTAGCCATACAATCCTAGCAATATCTTAGCTAAACTGAGGTGGTGAATCTGTGGAATTCATTGCCACAGACAGCTGTGGAGGCCAAGACATTGGGTATTTAAAAGTGGAGATTGATAGGTTCTTGAGTAGGAAGGACGTTAAACGTTATGGGAAGAAGACAGGAGAATAGATTTGAGGGGGAAAAAATATCAGCCACAATTGATTGGTGGAATAGACTCGATGGGCTGAATGGCCCAATTCTGCTCCTGTCTTATGGTTATGGTTTTCTGGTGTCTCGTAAAAGTTAACCTCTTCTCTATTACACTGAATTATATTTCAAGTTTAAGATTATTTTTAAATCGCTTCCATTTCTGTGATTTTCTCTGGAGTTATATCTGGGGCATATGCCTCCTTAAAAACTGCTCAGAGTACCACAAATGTAATTGTTTTGTTATGAACAGCCATGCCGACAACCTAAAGTGCTACATTCCCACTCAAAATTGCTTAGCCTCTCCACTTCTTTACTCTTTTAGCTCTAGTATCACCCCATCTTTGATGATTTGTTCTAATATTAATCCTTCTATAACATGGTGTCAACTTTGTTTGATAACACTGAAGCGAGATGTCCTGACTATGTCAAAAAAAAAAAGCATACAAATGACTTATTCATGAATATAGAATCTTGAGAAGCATTATTTCTTATGCAAGCACAACTTGTTAGATATATTGAAAGCCAACAATTTTGATCAAGGATGCATTTTGAAGTACAAAAATGTGATGAATGGGATTACTACTAACTCCTTATTTGAACCTCTCACTTAGTTGTTACATTGACGGATTATGGAAATGTGAAAATCTTAGAACTCTCAAATTTACTTACCTTGAACTTTAAACATTAACATTCTAATATGATATGGAGACATCAACCCAGCCCTCTTCCCCCCACCCCCCAAAAAAATGTTGCCAGTAGCTAGACAACAACTCAGAAAACAGTGCAGGTTCACAACTAGAGAGCAGTCCTGAGCTACTATTTACCTTATTGTAAACCCTCGGACTAGCTTTGATTGGACTTTACTGAACTCTATCTTGCACTAAACGTTATTCACTTTATTCCCTTTATCATGTATCTGTACACTGTGGATGGTTTGATTGTAATCTTGTATTGTCTTTCCGCTCATTAGTTAGCACATACAAGCTTTTCACTGTACCTCGGAACATGTGACAATAAACTAAATTTAAAATACGAAGGTTCATAAATTAATGTTGATTTATTTCAAGGGGAAATAAATCTCATTTAGAATTAACACACAATTGTAAATCACCTTAGCCTTGCTCATACTACGTCACCCGAACCTCAGATTCAATCCCATCTATTATTTCCAAGTGAAGAATAGTGCGAGTCAGAGTGATTTCCACCAATTTTAATGTACAATGCATTTGGAAGTAAACTGGATTTTAGCCACAAAATAACTCATTTCAAATGAATTACATTTGGACTTCTGCAAGAACTGTGTTGATTTATCAATTGTCTGACATACAATACTTCAGAAGCTCTCTGTAGTTAGAGCACAAATACAAGTTTTGAAAACAGGAGTAATTTATCTGTCAAATCTCTCCGACTTACCAGTGAAAACAAGTCATTCTGAAGCCCCAGTCGGTCCACAGGAGGAAGTGCAAGGTTCTGGACGCTGGATAATAAACGTTCGAGCATTGTTGGATCGTACTGAATTCGACAAAAGCCCACTGTTCCAGGGTTCAACTGAAGATTAAAAAGAAAACCACAAGAAGAATGATTCACATTGTACAGAGTCCTTTCTGAGTGTAATTTAATTTATCCAAACATTCATTCTCCATTATTCTATGAAACAAGTAAACTGGAGGAAGGATCTCGACCCGAAAGGTCAACCATTCCTTTTCTCCAGAGATGCTGCCCGACCCGCTGAGTTACAGCATTTTGCGTCTAATTGGAACAATAGATGAGGTTTCCAGGAAATTACTTAAAATCCTGGAAATCTGAGGTAAAAGCAGAAAATGCTAGAAATATTCAGGTCAGAAATGCTGGAAATGCTGAATTTTTTTTGCCATTTTTCTCCCTCTTCATGAATGTTGTGTAACAGTGTAGTTCTAGCATTTTCAGTTTTATTTTAGGGAGGTTTACCTCAGCACTGTAGTAGACACATAAAACACTGAGATTTTCTTTCAGCAGATTCTTGTTTTTGTCAGTGGGAGCATGTCAAACCAGGGACCTCACTAAAATATAAGGAACCAACCATTAAAAATGGAAATAATTAGAAACCTTTTCTCAGAGGGTGGCGAATCTCTAAAATGTTCATCCCTATTGGGTGTTGGATCATTAGAAATATTTGTGGATGAATATTTATAGATCGATAGAGGGGTTTAAGAAATGACAGACAAGAGTTGAGGCCAACATAGATCAGCCATGATCATTAAATGGTGGGGCAGGCTTGAATGCCCATTTTGATGTTAAAAGCTTCAAAGCAGGAGCCTAATCAACAGCATTCATGCTGTAATATTAACACAGCCATCCAAAGGCCATTCAGCCCTGCTTTCAGAAAGTCATCCATGAGGAAAAGGAGAACATAACTTACTTTGTTAGCAATTCTTATTACACACAACTGCCTCACTTTACTTGGGTGAGAATGAGAATGGGAAATGATGTCTCTATTGAAGGCCTGGTCCTGTTAATTTTTGTGTGCTTGAACCCATTCAACTCATCGACACTGCATTTAGAACTGCCAAGAAACTCTGATGCCATGTAATAGTCACCACCTGTTGTGTTTGACAGTTTACTTCCAAACTTAGAAATGCCTCAGGAAAGGAGTGGTTCTGCTGGATCTTGTTCCAGCAACACTAATGAAAGAATTGATGAGTGCAACCGAGGCATTCCCCAGGAAGATTAGTTGACAACCCACACTAGATCATTATCACGCATTGTCCAGTGATGGACTCAAGAGCATCGGTTAAAAACTGGAGCCTGAAAACCAGCATTCTTGGTGTAATATGAACATGACTGCCCTAAGGCCATTCCACCCACTTTCAAAAAGAAATTCATGAGAAAAAGGAGAAAATAACTTTCTTTGTTTGCAATTCTTACTACACACAGCTGGCTAACTTTACTTGGTGAGAACGGGGAATGATAAATCCTGCCGCAAATAAATATTAGCCTACAACAAATTGCATTTCAACAGAACAAGTTGATAGGCTCATTACAATAATATTCCTACTCTGCACACAGTAAAGGGCCTGTCCCACTTACGCAATTTTTTCGGCGACTGCCGGCACCCGTCATAGTCGCAGCAGGTGGCCGAAAATTTTCAACATGTTGAAAATCCAGCGGCGACCAGAAAAAGGTACGACTCTTTGGATGAGTACTCATGCCCATTCAGGCGTCACCTCGCTACATGTCGACGCGTGACGCCTGTATGGTCGTGAGTAGTCACCCAAAGAGTCGTACCTTTTTCTGGTCGCCGCTGGATTTTCAACATGTTGAAAATTTTCGGCCACCTGCTGTGACTATGACGGGTGTCAGCAGTCACCGAAAAAATTGCGTTAGTGGGACAGGCCCTTTTGAATCGTAATGTCAAATCCAACATGAGTATAGCAATGCCTTGAACATCTGCTTCTCTCATCCTCCCAATTTATTAACAGGAATATCATAAACTATCAGGTTTAACGGGTTATTTACATCTAGTTAAACCAGCGACCTGTTCACAAATGACTCAGATCCATCTGCAAACCTAGACAAATCTAGCAGGTATTTTGGAAACTAAACAATGCAATTTAAAAAAAAAAACAATTTTCCATTTGAGGGCTGGAGAGATTGGAGCAGAAATCCGCTGGGGATGACTAGCATTTGACTGGGCTTGGAGTCAGGTTTGTCTAACTATCTTGATCATTTTTGTTTACAGATTGGGCAGACGTCTGATCCATACACAGATGAGCATTATTTCTGAGTAAAAACAGGGATGAACACATCTGTGAACGTGGACAAGTTGCAGCAGTGAAAATAAATAAAAAGCGCGTCATTGCTTTTTAAAATTTATATTCACTACCAGAAGGTGAGCTACCTCTAGGAAGGGTAAGAGAATCAGAACAAAGGCTGCTTTACTTCCCATCTTTTCTACTCCCTCCTTCAAATATAAAAGCAACATGACTGAAAGTAGTAGACCAGGCAGCAAATTGGCTAACTGAAACTGAGCACCAATCTTCTCTGAATAGGCAGCATTTGGGTGTTCCAAAATGTAGAAGCTTCAGTAAAATGTATGCATGGTCAGATAAAGTCAGAATTGTCAATGAAATCAATTGCTCCCCACTCTCTGGTTTTGGTTCGAATCATGCCAAATGCACCAGAAAGCGATGTTGTCCTGTCAGCAGGTTTTAAACCTTGTCACCACAACCAGGGTTACATTTGGATGGTGTTTCAAGACAGTTATATAACACAATGAAACTTAAATGTTAAGCTACCATGGGTATGAAGTGTTTAAAGAGTGATGATTGTACGTTACCAAACTACAATTGGAATGGGCAGTAAATGCTGGGTTTGCCAACAATCTACGTCCCATAAAGTGGATGAAACCAACAGCCAAGTATTTAAAGATCGCATGAATAAAATGAACATATAGAAAAGCCAAAACTTATACCAAAATAACCAAAAACATCATACCGACTAACATCATGACCGCATACCTCCCTAAATGTGAGCACTGGCAAATCTATTGAACATTTCACCAAATTTCATCCAAGGGAACTAAGTTACAATTGGTATCAAATAAGTGTGAAATAAAGTACACCAACAGACATAAAATTAACAGACTTTGAGACTATAAACTGCACAGAGTTTATAAGAAAAATAAATCCATTTAGCAACAGTTGCATAGCCAATTGATGAGGTTTGATGAGAGTACATTGTCTATGTTCTTACTTTTTGAAGGACAAATTAGCAGATCTGGCACAGATATATTGCAAAGATTAAAAAAAGTTAAAGAATGAGGCAGAGAAAAAGAGCAGTGAAAGAAAAAGCAAAAAGAGGTGAAAGAAACAGTGACAAGTATCATAGAGATGCATAAATACAGCATTATTTAAATAAAATGAGAAATATACAAGAATACAAGTCAAAACTATGGAGAAGGAATGTCCAGGTAGAATATCCAGAGAGAAAAATGCAGGCAAATAAATAAAAGTTGAACAATGAGTAAATACAAAGAGGTTTACAAATTGTGGCAGATTATTTGCTTTTATCAGGACAATTACAATTCAAAGGTTTGATCTGAATAAAAATTATGCTTCCTTTCTTTATAATTCTACAGATTAAGTTGAGCTGCCTTAGAGGAATCAATCTGCGAAGCTGCTGCATGAGGAATGTGTGTGTTTGGTGAAAGGAAGGTCAAAACCTGTCAGGTCTCATTCGAGTGGGATTCCAAGTTTGCACTTTATCATCTTAAAGTATGATAATGCAAGTTTAGTAAAATCCCTATACCTTTTTACGTCATGGCTCCTTCAAAAGTTTCAATTCATAGAACTAGGCATTGACAATGGGACAGCATAAACAGAATGGAAGAGTTAAAAACTAAGTGTGTAAAGGAAAGTGTGCACCAAAATGTTCTTCCCCCATCCCCACTCCCCAGATAGTGACTGGCCTACTCTCCATTTACATCATTTCTTGTTATTTTTGTTCAAGTTTTGAATTACACATTTAAAATATATGTATTCAATTATTTTGTCCACCTTTTGGAAATACTTTAGTAATATATTGTGATCTCCATCAGGATTTTTTTTTAAAAGCAAAGATCAAGATCCATCTTTTAAGTAGTCAGAATTCAAGCCCCGGTTGCTATAACTTGGACATTTTTTTAGTTCAGCCATGTTATTCTGAACAAAATAAAATAATTTTCCCTCACCCCTTCTTGGGTAAAAATGGAACAGGATTTTGTTCTGCCAAAGCTATTCTGAAACCAATGCTTGGTGAAATGCAATAACTTCCGTGTGCCAGCATGTCTTGCAAACATTAAAGATAAGATCAAAGGGATAGTCTTGAATTTTTTGCAGGGCAAATTCTATGAGACTCTGCACCAAGACTCAAATGCAATGTCCCACAGAATTTGTACCTTTAAACAGAATCCTCAAACAGAGAATTCCTAATCTTGTGAAAAATGTCTTCGGTAGAGACGCTAGAGAGGATGTCAGGCACAAAAAAAAAAAATTGGAGGCAAAGATTTCACTTGTATGCATAAAGCAGTTTGTTAAAGAGCAATGTTGGCAGACCCCGAGGACACAGGTTGCCTGCCTGCCCACCCTCTTGTAAAAACCTGAAGTAGATAGAGAAAAAGTCCATTTTAACTGAAAGATACAAAAGAATACGTACCCTAAACTACTTTTGGAGCTCTCTGGTGACCTACCTTTATCCATTGATGCGGTTTCACATTCTTCACAGTGATAGTCATCTCTGGCTGGTCCAGTAACACCTTCACATTATCACAGCTTACATCTTCACTGGTGCAGATACTAATAGGGACCATCCAGTGAGGACAGTCACTACCTGGGAAACACAGGAGAGGTGTACTTATACATGAATGGATTTACGTAGCAGAGCCCCTGAGAAGATTGAATCCAATTTCCCTCAAAGGGCAGAAATATCCTCAATGGGAGCAGAATATATTAAGTAAATGAAACAAAGCTTTCAAACAGCAAATCCAACAGCTGATGAGACTCTTAAATGCCTGGTAGATGTACTACAATTTGGTCTCAAGTCGCATCTAAATGGATGGGGGGGGGGGGGGAAACTGGCCAGATCTTCACTGCTCCTCAACACTATCTAATGGAAGCTACGTATCTACTGGGAAGCTTATCAGGTCTGCTGATTGGGAGAGATTTGGCTCTGAAGCAGCTCCCTGACTGGAGACACACACACCAAGAATTATCATTTGGAAGAGGCAACACAGACTGGAGCACTGTTCTCAAAGAATCAGTGCCAGGAAAGAAAGGGAGAAATAAAAACATATTTTTTGGTAAACAAAAATAGAGTAAAGAGATATTAAGAGCTAATCTCACTGGCTTCCATGCTTCATGCAGTCAGATACGAGAAACGACTGAATGATAACATGTCCTATAGATCCATTAAAGTTTTTCAAAAAGACAGATCAAGCATCTAAACCATTTATTGTCAATTGGAAGCCATTTCCTTTTTGCCTTCTATTTAAAT
The DNA here is from genome assembly GCA_038087875.1 of Malacoraja senta. NCBI lineage: Eukaryota > Metazoa > Chordata > Chondrichthyes > Rajiformes > Rajidae > Malacoraja > Malacoraja senta. Next base: position 20,434 of record JAXLNO010000693.1, read on the forward strand.
ACTTCCTACCAGACAAAATTTAATGGCAACAGTTCTCCCGTATTAACAAAATATTAATTTGATGCATTTGAACTGGATCTTTTGTTAAAGAGTCACATCAATAAATTTGTATAATTAAAAGGCCCGAGAACAAAATGTTACCTCATTCTCCAAAGCAATTACAGCTCAAGCTCCAAATTAGAGAGGGATAATGGCTATTTCTGAGGTTATGCAAAGCCCACTTAATGAATTTGGAATGGAGTTTCTTTTGGTTATGGTTTATTGTAAGTATAGTAAATGATACTAAAGAGTGCAAAGTGTTTTCTGAACAACATTAAAGACAATAACTATAATATTTAAAAGCTGGAATTGTTACCAAGTCATTATTTAAGGAACACACGCACAAGTCAGACATTTAAGCTGAGATGCCACAGTGGTGCAGGTAGTACAATTACTGCTATCTCAGGTGTATATAGTTTTATAGGTGTATAAAATCATGAAGGGAATAGATTGGGTAAATGCATAGAGTATTTTTTTTCCAGAATCAGAAAATCAGGAACAAGATGGGACACGTTTAAGTTGAGTGGAGAACAATTTAGTAGGAAGCCAAGGGGCAAATTATTTAACTCAGAGGGTAGAATCAGCTACTAGATGAAATAGTTGAGGCAGGTTTAATAACAATATTTTAAAGACATTTGGACAGTACGTGGCTAGGAAGGGATATGGGCCAAGCATGGTCAACTGGGACTAGCTTGAATGGGGGCATCTTGGTCAATATGGATGAGTTGAGCCAAGGGGCTGTTTCCATGCTGTATGCCTCTATCCATCCAATTATGTCCTAAAGACAGTCACATAGTGTTTGGCAGAACTGAAAATCGTTTAAGAAAAAATTTCAATGGTTCACAAAATGCTTTGCACAATTGTTGTAGTCAGATCAGCTAGCAGTCAAAATAACTCACCCACACAGGTGAAATTTGGTGAAATGCTTGCATTCTAAAAATCTCAGAAACTTAAAAACAAGAAAAACATAACCAATAGTATCCCTTTGAAGATGAAATCCACCAGCGATGACTGTCACCTGGCACCTCAAACAAATGGTGCTCATTATCTGCCATCCAAATTAGTGAGAACAAAAATGCAATTTGTCCAAAAATGGTAAAGCAACCCCTGACCTACAACCCCTGACCTACGTCACACCTCCCTCATTCTGACCTCTTGGGTCCATATCCTCTGACAACTCCTCAAAATCCAATCTCATTTTGTTCAAACCTTTGATCACATTTTCTAATGCATCCTTCTTTGATTTGGTTATTATCAAGTTATGTTTGTGTGAAACAACTTAGAATGTTTTATTACATATAAGCCAGCTTTAAAAAAAAAATCCCCAATCTGTGTGGTTCAGTGGTTAGGTACTGATATCACATTGAGATGCACTCAGTACCAATTGTCGCTTGTGCCAAATCTACTGATCCATCCGAGTTAAGGATATGGAATCTTTCAGAGTCAGGAACATGTAACTTCCCAACATGGTGACATTTTAAAAAAAACAATGCTCCTATATCTGGATGTGGGGGAAAGAGAAAAGGAAAAAAGGAAAATTTGACTGCTGACTAGTTATAGGCAGACCCTATATCAAACCCAAGTAAACTGACTGATACGACAAAGGCAGAAGTCATTTACTACTTGCTCAGTCCAGAGCAATGGTTAGGAAGACAAGTCTGGCATTCAATTTTCACTCTCAAAAGCATGGGCATACATATCAAACTGCAAATAAAAAGAGGCTAAAAAAAATAAGTACCTAACAGGATATTATGAAACTGAATACTTTATTGTCACATGTGACAAGGCACGGTGGAAATGTTTGCTTGGAAATAGTCTCCACATACAGCGTAGACAAAATTACAAACTTTATTATTACAGCACAGAAATACATCATGCCAGTGGTTGGATATCAAGGGAACTTTCTTCCACTCTACCTCACCTCAAAAAACACAATGTCCCTTCCTACCTCATCCATGTACTTGGTTTCAGATTAATTGCATTTGTTTCTTTGGTTGAAGCAACTTGCTCTATCAAGAGTTCTCACTTTTTAAACCAGGCTCAACTGGTTTCACGGGAATTGCCCACTGGATCGTTGAGGTTGTATTCCCTCACATAGCCACTTCTCTACTTCATGTTAATTCCTGAAGCAAGACACCTATTTACAGCTGCTCTGCCACAATTGAGGTCATATGGTCATAGGAGTGGAATTAGGCCATTCAGCCCATCAAGTCTACTCCGCTATTCAATCATGGGTGATCTACCTCTCCATCCTAACTCCATTCTCCTGCCTTCTCCCCATAACCTTTGCACCTGTACTAATCAAGAATCTAACAATCTCTGCCATTAAAATTATCCAGAGTCTTGGCCTCCACAGCCATTTGTGGCAATGAAATCCCGATTCACCACCCTCTACTAAATATTTTTTTCCTCATCTCCTTCCGAAAAGAACGTCCTTTAATTCTGAGGCTATGACCTCTAGTCCTAGACTCTCCCACTAGTGGAAACATCCTCTCAACATCAACTCCATCCGAGCCTTTCACTAATTAACAAATAGGTTCCCAAATCCTATGTCCTGGTAATATCATTTGGCCCTCATTACCCCAAAGCCCCTTAACACTTATTGAAGAGTCAGAAATGCCCATCTGATTTGTCACAAAGAAGCAGCTGGCACCTGGCCACAGGTCCAGTGTAGATGAAGCTCCAGTCCATTCACCCTAGATGCATACAGCACAAAATCATACCCTCTTGTTCCTCCTTGGCCATGCTGACCACAATGCCATATACACTAACCCTATTTCACATAATTAGGCCTGTATTCTCCTTTTCCATCTAAACACTTTTCCAAATTCCTTTTAAACATTGTACTTGAATCTGCCTCTACTACCCCCTTTAGGAATGATATGCAAAAGGATTTTCAGACCAACTTGAAATGTTGATCAAGTTGCTTGGTTGTAGATAATATTCTGACTCAGACCCAAATCAATCTGTTCATTATAGTTTGGAAAAGCTAAAGCCTTGACTTCTGCACTTTTCAAATGCTGTGAAGCAGGAAGTATCTGGAACAAAGCCCAAATTGCTACAGACCAAACAATTCTGATAAATGAGGTTGCCATTAACCTCCAAGGAGACAAATGTCATCAACTGCAAAACTAATTCAAGTTGTTAATGTAAACTGCAAAATGCAGCTTATGTCAAAATTTGGGTAACTTGTTAAAAGACTGTTGGTTAGAACATTCCATTAGGCAACTTAGCTTGATCGATTGCAGATTGTCATTCAATTTCATGAATGAACCACCAAATTTAGTTAGTATTTGGGCAAACAGCAAACCAAGAGTATGGAAGATCTTGGGAAGAGAGATGAATGAAAACAGGAGTGTATCTCACACTAAATATGTAAATTATTATCCTGATTGAGAGCAATTGTGATATACTGCCAATTTATAGAACACAGAATGGTAAATTAAGAGTGAAAATGTGATTCAAGTTTGGAAATACTGAACACAAATTTATAAAAGTCAAATGAGTAAGCGAACAAGTTGCAAGCACATACTTTGGACACTTCGTAACTCAAGTTTGTGAAGGGAAACTGAAACACAACAAATCCAATTCATCAGGTACTTTCTTCGCTACCCTCATTTCATTTTTTTTCCTCTTCAGCAGATCCTGAGATACAATTCCAAGAGCATGAAAGCTAACCATCTCATGCAAGCGGCCACTTTACACGACTGAGCCGAGAGTACAAATGTCAGCCAGCTATCCATTCAGCCTCATCAAGTTCTGTCTTTACACATGCGCTTTCCTGTTAGGCTGCAGGATATTGATCATATGTGGAATTACTATACAATTTCCCACTGCCTCTTAGTGCTGGCGGTTATTCTTATTCCATCCCTAGCCTTCTATGGTTTACCTGCCCTATATTTTCCCTTTCAGGAGTGCATCTATGACTCACGTAGAAATCTGGCCCCCATAACTGCTGGCAATTGAAATAGTAAAGCATATGGTTTGGTCAGCACCATTTGATGTAAAATTTGCCTCTAATTTATATCCACATTCCAAATATGTAAATTCTTAGCAGCACCACCTTCTCCCCAGAAGAACTGCATTTTCTTATAGGAACATTTATCTAGACTGAAGATTGGCCTCCCATGGCAAGGGTAGCAGGGATTCAATCCTCATTTCAAAACTCTTATTTTAATTTGGAGGTAATGGCATTTCCCTCTTAAAAAGCATTAGTCCAAGAATACTGCACTCGCATGTTTGGTTGAATACAATAAATTTAAGGGAAAATAGCCTGGATAACACTAATTGAAAATCCCTTTTACCTTTGTCTCTGATAAAGGTTTGTTGCAAAATGAACCAAAATTCAGTGTAAAAATCTATGCTGTACTAGCACATCATCAATAACCAGGAATCCCATTTGAACATCATAAGGATAACGATTATGTACGATGCAAACTCACACAAATGTAGGTAGTGAAGCTAAGCTTTCAGCTGGGGACAAGTAGAAAGGCACTAACATTTTAACAACAAAAAATAACATCAGGCAAATTTGTTTTTTTAATATAAATGACTTGTTCGTAAATATAGACGGGTTGGTTAGTAAGTTAGCAGATGACACCAAGATTGCTGGGGTCGTGGATTATGAGGAAGGCTATCAATGAATACAGCTGGAGATAGATCAGGTACAGAAATGGGTGAAGAAATGGCAGATGGAGTTTAATCTGAAGAATTGTGAGGTGTTGCACTTGGGGATGTCGAACATAAGGGGAAAATGTACAATTAATGGCATTAGTACCACAATTCCCTAAAGATGGCAACACAAGTAGCTAGAGTAATAAGAGTGGTATATTGTATGCCTGCCTTCATTGACGGGGCATTGAGTACAGGAGTCAGGAAGTCATGACACAGCTTTACAGAACCCTTATTAGGCTGCATTTGGAATGTCTGAAGAAGGGTCTCGACCCAAAACGTCACCCATTCCTTCTCTCCGGAGATGCTACCTGTCCCGCTGAGTGACTCCAGCATTTTGTGTCTACCTTTGGAATGTTGTGTGCAGTTACAATAAGGATGTGGAGGCTTAGGAAAGGGTGCAGAGGAGATTTATCAGAACACTGCAGGTAGATTAGATAAAAAATTTATCCCAAGATGGAAATATCAAGTACTAGAGGGCAGTTTTAAAGTGAGAGGGGCAAAGCTTAAAGGAGATGTGCAGGCCACGTTTTTCCTTTACAAAGAGGGTGTTGAGTGCCTGGAACGTACTGCTGGGGGTGGTAGTGGGGGCAGATACAACAGTGGCATTTAAGAGTCATTTGGTTAAGCACATGCATATATAGGGAATGGATATGGATAATGGACAGGATAATGGACAGGCTGATAGGAGTTGGTCTTGGCATCATGCTTGGCACTGACATTGTGGGCCGAAGGGCCTGTTCCGGTGCTGTACTGTTCTATGTGCAGTTCTCAGTTTAACTAGCAGCTTCCAAATTCTGCCAATGAGTAAGGAAAAATTATGGATTTAGTTTAGATACAGTGGCAGAAAATTGAAACTATATCCAATACCTCTTGTTCCACGTTGTGAAGATTTGTTGCCAAGGTGAAATTCAACTATATCTATATCCCCGAGACCCAATATATTAGTTTGGCGCAAAATGATGCGCACTCAAGTAAATTGAGATTTTTAGGGATTAAACAAGAATGTTATAATTGCAATCCTTTGTGAATCACAGCACCTGCATTGTGATATACATAGAAAATATGTTACGGGATCGTTTTAATGTTTTATGAAAAGGGACTGTCAAATTCTGAAAGAGTAAAGAGGTTATTCAATGTTTAAGGGTAAATGACAATAAAGCTGCATGCGTTCTTACCACCATATGGTCCACTGGCACAAAATTTTTTCTGGGAAATCTTCAATATTCGGTCATCTCCTTCCTGAAAAAGATATTACGTTTATTTTAAGTTATCACTGTACCCAATCCCACACTCAAGATGTGCAGCTTTGTAGGTTAATTGGCTTCTGTAAGTTGTCCCTCGTGTGCAGGACAGTGCTATTGTACGGGTGATCGCTGGTCGGCTTCGGGCCGACGGGCCTGTTTCCGTGCTGCATCTCTAAAGTCTATGTCTAAAGTCTAAAACATGCTCAACTGCATTTACTTTAATGCAAGGAGCTTCGTCAGTGGGTGAGATGAGCGTAGAGCATGGAACAGCATTTGAAATGATTAAATCCACAGAAAGAGATTAGATGAAGAGTCAACCAGAAACGCTGACTGCCCATTTCCTTCCACAGACACTGCTGACCCCTTGAGTAGATCTCCTTTTTCTTTGCAAAGGATATTGAAAGTTTGATCAAGAAAAATAGGAAGACTATGACAGGTATGGTCGACTGGAATCATGTGTCTAGAAAAATACAGAGGATGCAAGAGAGGATTTAAGAATAAATGAGGATGGCTACGAAGGCCGTGAAATAGTCTGGACAAGATTCAGGAATACCCAAGATGTTCCATAACAGAAGTAAAAATGGGAGCCAAGGAAACAATGGGTCCTCTTAGGAACAAGGAGATAATCTATTTGCAGAGCCGAGCTAGGTCAAGGTCCTAAATGACAGCTTGGAGGCGTGTAGTGCATGTCTCTTGATAAAGTGACTTCCCCTTTTTGTAGCTAATGTCCACCCTTAGCAGATTCATTTGAAGAGCCTTCTAGAATATCTTCCCCGTTTACTGCCAAAATGTATTGTGATTAACTCTAATGCGACCATCTCTTTTACAACCCCTACGAATATACTATTCCTTGGAATGCTCGCTCTCTGCCAATCTAGCTACCAAGTCTCCATGTTAGCAACTATATCATATTCCCATGTCAATCACCAGCCCCAGTTACAAACTTTCCTTATCAGAGTATGTGTGTTAAAATGGAAGTAAATCAGCCTTGCATTCCTCCCACAAGCTTGAAGGTTTATTCTTCTATACGTTAGTTCCGCACATCCTATTGTGTTCCAATATCCTGTTAAATTTCTTTAGACTTAACAGCTCCAGAAACTGCATCCCGACAAGGACGTTGGATCCAACTTGTCCAGACGCCACCTTCCCAGAAATGGCGAAGCAAGGAACTGCAAATGTTGGACAACAAAAATGGATGCAAAGGGTCCCAACCTGAAACATCGCCTATCCATGCTCTCCAGAGATGCTGCCTGACCCACTAAATTATTCCTGCACTTTGCATCCTTCCTCTTCCCCCTCCAAAAATGGTCCCAGTAAATCAGAAATTTATATCCCTCCCTCCTGCACCCACTTCAAACCATGCAATAATCTGACCTAGCCATTTATTCCTTTAGTCCTTAGCAACAGCACTAATTGAGAGATTACAACCTTGAGGTCCTGCTTTTTAATTTTCTACCAAGCTCCCAATGTTCAGATCGTAGGACCTCAACCACCACTGTCATACAAGTTTACCTTCGTCCAAGTTTCTATAATTCCATAACCCATTCCTACTCACAATATAGTTAAGGTGTATATATAAATACAACTTGTGATTAAGTAACTCACCTGCTTTTCTTCAACATAAATGAGAGGAAACCCCATCTGTTTTGTCCATGAGCTCATTATAGCATTAATAGGCTTTCCACTGGCTTGTTCTAAAGAGCTCCAAAGATCCTCTGTAAAAAATGAAGAGAAAAAAAAAAATTCATAAAGTGCGGTCCATGTGCCCCTTTCAAAAATTCAAATCTACAACTAAATTCTAGATGCTAACAGAAATATAAAATTCAGGCCAATATACCAATGAAGAACGAAAAGATGAGTTGCCCATTTTAATACCCAAATGCTAAACAAAAAGAAAACTTACAAGTCACAGGGTCATACAGCATGGAAACCGGCCCTTTTACCCAACTCTACCTTATATACCTCCATTGGCAGCTTTTCATATATTCACCACATTCAAAAAAAGTTGCCCAGGTTCTTATTAAATCTTTTCCCTAAATCTATGTCCTCTGGTTCTTGATTCCCCTGCCCTAGGTAAAATACTGTGCACTCACCCTTTCAATTCCCTTCATGATTTTATACACCTCCATGATTAGCCCCATAGCATCCTGCACTCCAACAAATAAAAAGTCCTAACTTGCCCAATCTCTCCCTGTAGCTCGAGCCCTCAAATCGTGGCAACATCTTCTCTGCACTATTTTCAGCTTCATAAGTTCTAAGAGCAGAATAAGGCCATTCTGCCCATCAAGTCTACTGCATCATTCAATCATGGCTGATCTATCTTTCCCTCTCAACCACATTCGCTTGCCTTTGCCCCGTAACCCTTGATACCATTACCAATCAAAATGTGTCAATTTCCTCCTTAAAAATATCCATTGACTGCTTCCACAGCTATCTGTGGCAATGAATTCCACAGATTCACCACCCTCTGACTAAAGAAGCTTAATGACATCCTTCCTATAGCACGGTAACTAAAATTAAACAATACTCCAAAGTAGCACAACTAGGTGTAGGCCATTTGGGTCCAAGCCTGCTCTATCATTCAATAATATCAAGGCTGTACTAAAGCACCATTCTCTGCCCTCTCTCATTTTAAACAATGGGCACAATGAAATTAGTTACTCAACAATGGAATATAACTTTTGTTTCTAAACAGTTTATTTTCCAAATTGGCACTATGTATCGAGCTAAATAATCAATGCTGGGAAATGCAGCACCTTCTAATGTAGGCATAGTGGTCACATTCTCCTGGGTTAGTGGGACAATGTCAATGAGTGTTATGTTGAATACTCCTTACCTGTTGCTGCATTTCTATTTTGAAATGTCGTCAAGTATACGTGCATTCCTTTTCTGAAATCCTGTAAAGAGGCATATTTTTTAAATACAATTAGCTAATCAATAAAGGCAATAAACACAAGATAGCATCCAAACCCCAAAATGGAATAAAATAATAAATCATGACATGATCCCTTTTAAAATCAATTTATTCTAACACACACAAACAAATTATAAATCAAGAGCAAACTGCAGTCTTGCTTGCCTCTTCCATGAACTATTTCATTATTTTTGTGTCAACATATTCTTACTAATCAAACTTGGATTATACCCTATTCTCACTGTAACCTATCAATAACTGTTTGTATGGTCTGGGGTTAAATCAACAGCATTGTACCAAAATAACTAAAAATCTACTCAGAAGAACTTAGTTGTTGGCTAAATAGTTTAAAATTTGAGAATTTTTTGTTTTGATGATGGAAGAGAAAAGGAAGTCTAGTCAGTCATACATCAATCAGAACTATTAGATAGATCATCTAATTTTTTTTTAAATGGAATTTGTATGACATGGTTCCTTGCCCATCTCATCCTTTCTGATTTCTGAAGGGATGTGGGGGAAATCCAGCCCCCTATCCCACCAAATGTCAAAAGCAGTCTGATCATTCACAAGGTTTGATGCTGAAGCAAATGCTTCTGCACCCACCATTGATGACCATAGCTACTGACTACTGTGCTTTGATTACCCTGAAAATATTGTTTGCAATTTTATTGTACAAACATGTTAAACATTTGCAACAATTCTCAGCGATTTTAAAAGGAGTTGTAACCCATTTAATTCTAAATGGATTATTTCTTCCATTCCAAAATAGGTGATGGAGAACTGTTATGTAATTATGTCAAACATTTGCATTTTTATCTCTCAGGCACTTATATCTAGGCTAATGAAGAAAAAAAAACGAGGCAAGATAAAATCCAATGTGTTTTAACGCAGCCTGTTATCTTAAATTTAAAGCGTGCCACTTTTATGGCAATATTATATATTTTTTTTAACTAAAAAAAAATAATATTTAATTGTGAAAGTTCTTAAATGTTACAGCGCCCTCCATAATGTTTGGGACAAAGACCCATCATTTATTTATTTGCGTCTGTACTCCTCAATTTGAGATGTGTAATAGAAACAAAATCACGTGGTTAAAGTGCACATTGTCAGATTTTAATAAAGGCCATTTTTATACATTTTGGTTTCACCATATAAATACAGTTGTTTATACCTAGTCCCCCCATTTTAGAGCACCATGTTTGGAACACATGGCTTCACAGGCATTTGTAATTGCTCAGGTGTGTTTAATTGCCTTCTTCGTGCAGGTATAAGAGAGCTCTCAGCACCTAGTCTTTCCCACAGACTTTCCATCACCTTTGGAAACTTTTATTGCTGTTTATCAACATGAGGACCAAAGTTGTGCCAATTAAAGTCAAAGAAGCCATTATGAGACTGGGAAACAAGAATAAAACTGTTAGAGACATCAGCCAAACCTTAGGCTTATCAAAATCAACTGTTTGGAACATCATTAAAAAAAGAGAGCACTGGTGAGCTTACTAATCGCAAAGGGACTGGCAGGCCAAGGAAGACCTCCACAGCTGATGACAGAAGATTTCTCTCTATAATAAAGCAAAACGCCCAAACACCTGTCCGACAGATCAGAAACACTCTTTAGGAGTCAGGTGTGGATTTGTCAATGACCACTGTCCGCAGAAGACTTCATGAACAAAAATACAGAGGCTACACTGCAAGATGCAAACCACTGACTGGTTATCCGCAAAAATAGGATGGCCGGGTTACAGTTTGCCAAGAAGTTCATAAAATAGTGACAACAGTTCTGGAAAAAGGTCTTGTGGACAGATCAGTCAAAGATTAAGTTATACCAGAGTGATGGCAAGAGCAAAGTATGGAGGAGAGAAGGAACTGCCCAAGATCCAAAGCACACCACCTCATCTGTGGTGGGGATGTTATGGCCTGGGCATGGATGGCTGACTGGCTCGCTTATCTTCATTGATGATACAACTGTTGATGGTAGTAGCATAATGAATTCTGAAGTGTATAGACACATCCTACATATCAGGCACGTGCCGTCAGGGTAGGCAAGGTAGGCACTATTATAAAATGATAATTATTAAAATATAAAAATGTTTATTATAAACATGTTTATTATAAACACTATTATAAAAATGATAATTATTAAATATAAATAGTAAAAGCACGGGAGAACTATGCTTACCTAAGAGATCGATCTCTTAGGTAGGCATAATTCTCCGTGCCTTTCATGCGCAGTACATGTAATACAGGAAAGTGTGTGCAGCTGACTTGCCGTCGACGCTGCTTCAAGCCGTCATTTTCAAGAGGAGCTGAAGGCAGCTGAAATTCTGCCTTTGCAGCGTGGACTGTGTAGTGCGCATGCGCAGCGCACGTTTCTTGGTGGGTTTTTCAAACATGGATTGTCATTATCTTAAGAGTATCTTAAGAAACAAAGAGAGAAGAATGGAGTTCGTATACAAATAATGTGGTAAGTAGCTTTCTTTGAGCTAAATGTTTTTAAATACCGTATTTCCCGGCAATGAAGACGCTATTTTTTACCCAAAAATAAGGCACGAAAATGTGCCTGCATCTTGGATGTTAGGTTGTATCTAAGGTTAGGTTGTTAGCCAAGAAAGATAGACTTGGCTATCCCTCAGTACAGCAACATTAAGAACGATGTTGCTGTACTGAGGGATAGCCAAGTCCATCCCTCGTTGCTAGCAGCTGATGGGAAGCGGCTGTAAAAGGACAGCGCCGCTTGGGGGGGGGGGAAAGAGAGTGTTCCTTTCACAGCGTGTGGGGAGTCTGGCCAGGGGTAAAGTTGCGGGAAGGCAGGAGCGTTGAGAAGGAGGGGGTCGGGGATCATGCCATCAACCAGCTCAAGAGCGGGTCAGCAGGCGATGGATAACAGGACAGCAGGCGGTGGAGCTTACTCCATGTGTCAGTGCGAGTAACCTCAATTGGTCCCTTGTTCACGCTGACACAGGAGTAAGCTCCACCGCCTGCTGTCCTGTTATCCATCACCCCCTGACCCGCTCTGCTCTATGATCTTTGCTCTTGAGCTGGTCCCCTCACTGTTCAGACGGAGAGCATTGCCCTCAGAGGTGAGCGGGCTGGCAGAAGGCGCTGAGATGGCGGGCGGTTCCGCTGTCCGGTCCCGGCGGCTGCTCGTAGCCACGCGAGCAACTTCCCTCCCCGGCCACAATGCGGTGGCTCCGCGCCCAGAGCGCCGCGGTAGCGGTGAGTGAGTAGGTTACTGGCATGATCCCCGACTCCCTCCTTCTCAACGCTGCTGCCCTTCCTGCAACTTTACCCCTGGCCAGACTCCCCACACTGTGAAAGGAATTCTCCCCCCAATTGGTCCCTTGAACTAGTATTGTTCAACTGATTCACAACTGATTCAACTTGTCCTGGTGTGCTCCCGTTTTTACCACCATCTCTCCACCTACCATCACCCTCCACCGCCCACCCATTCAGTAATTCAGAATGAAGGAGATTTGGAAGCCTTGGGCAAATTGAATTGTTACTTTCTTTATTTTTATTTTTTATTTTTACGGAGAGGAGAACAATCTGCTCATGTGTGGTTTAAGATTTTTTTAATTAAAGCCAACTGACTGCCTACCCTGAGTAATTACTCACGGCACATGCCTGCTGCATATCAAGTTCAAACAAATGCCTCATTGGCCGGCGGTTCATTCTATCGCAAGTCAATGATCCCAAACATACTGCTAAAGCAACAATGCAGTTTTTCCAAAGCTAAAAAATTGTAAATTCTTGAGTGGCCAAGTCAATCACCCAATCTGAACCCCATTGAGCATGCCTTTTATATGCAGAAGAGAAAACTGAAGGGGACTAGCCCCCAAAACAAGCATAAGCTAAAGATGGCTGCAACAACTGGTGATGTCCATGAATTGCAGACTTCAAGCAGTCATTGTATGCAAAGGATATGCTACAAAATACTAAACATGACTACTTTCATTTACATCACATTGCTGTGTCCCAAACATTATGGTGCCCTGAAATGGGGGGGGGGGGGGGGGGACTGTGTATAAACACTGCTATAATTTCTACATGGTGAAACCAAAATGTATAAAAATGGCTTTTATTAAAATCTGACAATGTGCACTTTAACCACATATGATTTTTTTCTATTACAAATCTGAAATTGTGGCGTACAGAGGCATATAAATAAATGACGGGTCTTTGTCCCAAACATTATGGAGGGCACTGTATGGTTCAAAATGTTTTCTTGTTTAAAATTCTGCAAAAACAACAGCCAAGGAAAATGGAAAGAATTGTAACTTGACCTTGAAGGGTTTATTTTTTTCCTCAGCCCTCTGCCATGACTTGCAGATATACTCAGAGTTGTTATGAACTCCTGCACAAGGCCTGATGCAACTGGGCCCACCTACGTGAAGTAGGACATGAAGATCTTATTATGAAACTTTCAGGTTCAAGTATCTCATCATATATCTTGACGCCCACATGCCTGGACTATGTAAACATGTGATAAGGTCAAGGGGATGATCTGTGCTTTTTCTTTCATACAATTTTGCATTGTAATAGACTGCAAAATAGTTTCTGTAACCTTGCCAGATCTAAAGAACACTGACATCAAGATTAATGATCCGGAAACATATTTTTCTTATGTGCTCTGCAGAAATGCATATAATGATTACAAATTCATTCTACTCCCTTCTGCACCCCTCGTGCTTCCTTGTCCCAACTCTAGAACCATTCGCAAGATGCTGCATAACTTAAGGTGGTGGACAAAGAGGGTTTGTGAATGAACACGGCTTGGAGCCTGCAGCCATGGTTTACATAAAAGCACGGCACCAGTCTAGCAATGCATGCAAAAGCTACCGTAATAGAATCGTGTTTTGAGTTGTTGATTCTTTCTCCTACAAACCCTATAAAACATTAAAGTTTTAAAACTGATAACAATACAAGACATTTCAATACTGACCCAATATGGTGAAATGTAATTGTTTCATTAATATAATTAAATATTTTAAATTCTTTTGTAATTCCATTTCTATTAATAATGCTGCAGTTTGAGTATGATCATGAAATAACTGATGGCATTAATGTCACCTTGTAAAATGTGACTTGAGAACGCAGAAACAGTGGTTGTTAGTATTAGAGGAGAGATTTCAATGTCCGCGTTTTAATAAGGCTTCAAATGTACTGTAAACTTTTGTATTGCAACAATTTTGTATTGCAACAAAAGCTATTCACTGTACCTCAGTACTAAACTGTATTTCTTTCATAATATCCAAGCGCTTATTAAATTTCAGCCTGTGATCACCTCCTGGTATCCCTTGTTCACATCTTCCCTGTCCCCCCCCCAAAAAGAGACACAGAATCAGAGCACAAAACTTGTGCTCTGATGTGGAGCAGCTGAATAGCTGGAATCTCAGTTCTTACAGGTGTAATAAATTTACACCTACAATCAAATTATGACAAAGAAATATACACACAAAACACTGGAAATAAACAATAGGATTAAATGGAAAGAAAAAAAGACAGGTTAATACTGCAGGGATAAGCCCTTCATCAGAATGCAGTCCTGGTGAACCACTTACACCCCATAGATTAAGTTGCTTTTTTCCACTCTACAGTGAGAGATTGTCCCACACATGTAGTTCCAGAATTTTCTGTATTTGCACTCTTTCATTTGACCTTTTATGTAGTAAGAATGAAAAAGAAACATATTTATTTGGCATCTTTCAAGACGGTAGGATGTTCCGCAACACTTTATGACAAACGAGTCACTTGTAAAGCCTTGTCATTGTTGTGATTTGGGGAAATATGTTTGCAGTCAGTTTGCATGCAGCAAGCTGCCAACAATAATAACAGTGAGATAAGGACCAGCTCGTCCATTTTAGGTACTGCACAAGATGATAGGAAAAATATCCTGCTTTTATTCACTCATAGCAGAGTGTTTACAGACTACTGGGGCAGACATGCTTTGTTCAAAGGATGGCCCCTTCTGACCCTGCAACTCTGACCATTGGTAACACTGTGGGGTATTACCCTGGGTTTGTATAGTCTCTGGAACTGGGTGTGAGGCCACAATGAGCCAAATCGGGCACGAACGCTGCTCATTCAGACATAGCCAACATCTAAAAGTGTAGTGGGGAGGTAGAGAGATATAAAAATATCTGGGACAAATGCAAACACACCTCACTCCCAGGCCACTTTATATATTGATTATTTAAATACAGTTATCCTTGCTGCAATATTAATATCTAATTGCCAACTTACGAACAAACATCAGAACAAGCTGCATTTTTTAACTCTTGCGAAGCTCAATTGTGTACATTCACAATCTGTTTAAACATAGAATCACAAATCACTGTAACACTTATCACTAAGTTATGCTTAAAGAATCTTACCACATCACCAATGTAATTGTGCAGCATTCGAATTACTGATGCTCCTTTGCTATAAGAAATTGCATCAAATATTTCATCCACTTCTGCCGGATGCCCTACTGCGACCTTTAAAATAAATACATCTCTTAACGTTGGTTAAAAGGAAGAATATCGTCAATAATGGAAGTAAATTCATTCTACATATGAAAATATGAATACCAACTAAGTGGTATGCAATTTTAAAAAATTGGGTGTGTCAGGTTTACACTCCAATTCTAAGTCTTAAGCAGCTTGAATTTATATATTGCCTTGCTGGACCTCAAGACATTCGAGGCCACATCCTAATAAACCGCTTCTGCACTCTCTCCAAAGTTTCCATTTCCGTCCTGAAATAGAGACCACAACTACACAACACTCCAAATGCAGCCTAACCAAAGTTTTTTAGAGCTACAAGACTTCCTAGAGTCATAGAGTCACAGAGTGATACAGTGTGGAAACAGGCCCTTCGGCTCAACTCGCCCACATCGGCCAACAATGTCCCTGCTACACTAGTCCCACCTGCCTGCGCTTGATCCATGTCCTGTCCAACTGTTTCTTAAACAATGGGATAGTCCCAGCCTCAACTATTTCCTCTGGCAGCTTATTCCATACACCCACCACCCTCTGTGTGAAAAGTTTACCCCTCTGATTCCTATTAAATTATTTCCCCTTTCACCTTGAACCTATGTCCTCTGGTCCTCGATTCCCCTACTCTGGGTAAAAGACTCTGTGCATCTACCCAATCTATTCCTCTCATCATTTTGTATACCTCTATAAACTTTCCCCTCATCCTCCTACGCTCCATGGAATGGAGACCCATCCTACTTAATCTCTCCTTATAGCTCACACCCTCTAGTCCTGGCAACATCCTCATAAATCTTTTCTGAACCCTTTCAAGCTTAACAATATCTTTCCTATAACATGGTGCCCAGAACTGAACACAATATTCCAAATGCGGTCTCACCAACGTCTTATATAACTGCAATATGACCTCCCAACTTCTATACTCAATACTCTGACTGATGAAGGCCAAAGTGCCAAAAGCCTTTTTGACCACCTTATCCACCTGCGACTCGACCTTCAAGGAACCATGCACCTGTACTTCTATATCCCTCTGCTCTACAACATGACCCAGGGGCCTACCATTTACTGTGTAGATCCTGCCCTTGTTCGACATCCCAAAATGCAACACCTCACACTTCTCTGTATTAAATTCCATCAACCATTCCTCCGCCCACCTGGCCAATCGTTCACAACCTTCTTCACGATCTATAAAACCACTAACTTTTGTATCATCCTACTTTTATATTTATATTTTATTCCATGACCGATGAAGGCATGCATAGCATTGTGCCTCCTTTACCAAGGTGAGGAGGGAAAGATTTAATTGGAACCTGATGGATAACTTTTTTTTTCTCACAAAGGGTGGTGGGTGTATGGAACGAGCTGCTGGAGGAGGTAGTTGAGGCAGGTACTATCGCAATGCACAAGAAGCATTCAGTCATGGAAAGGATAGGTTTAGAGAGATATGGGCCAACGCAGGCAGATAGGATTGGTGAAGATGTGGTATGTTGATCGGCAAGGGCAAGTTGGGCCGAAAGGACTGTTTCCCCACTATGTAAATCTATGTCCTCCAGGTGCTGCTGTGACATGCTCCCTGAACAGTAGTGCATCTCCCCTACATATGCTTACATCTCTCTATTGTGCTGAAACATTTATATTCTTCATTATAATGACGAACCAGGGATTTACTCCCATTTAAAAAAATATCTGCAAGAGATCCAAGTGTTTTATCTCACGTTATGGGATTAATGGATAGAAGGGAAATGAAGGAAAGCATTCAGGAAGAGTATAAACCCCACATTCCAAGTTTATGTTTTCATTCTAAATTCTTGTGTCTGCATTTACTTTTTATATATTATTTACATGCTTCCTCTTGTGATATTGCTGCATGAACTCAATGTTGTTACAGGGCATCTTTGGAATTCAGAATGGAAAAAAATTGACCGCAAGTAGACCAAGGTAGCTGGTGTTTTATTGTGTTTTCTTTTGTCTGTGCAATGTATTCCTGCATAAAACAAACCCAACGTTTAGTTTGAACAGCAAAGATACTCTACTTAGTTAATGGTTCAGTCCAGTACCATGATTTGCTTGAGGGGCATCAACAGAATCATGATCAAGCAGCAAAGAAAAAGAATTCCTAAAAGCTTTCCATTCAGTTTAAGCAATATCATAGAAATGGGGGTGACTGAGCAAATTATTTTAGTTCCACTTAGCAACAATAATGTCACTGTTTAATCTCCCATATGCTGATACATTTAACCCCATCCACAGAGATGGTTTAACAGGCAAAGCTTAATAGTGCCTCCAATGCAGCACTGACTCAATTAGTGATCATAGACTTCAAAAAACTCAGATGTGTGTTGTCAGAATAGTTAAACCTATTATTAATTGGCTGCTTTTTGTCTTTAGAATCCTACTTTCCAGGCTGTAAGATAGCTAATTAATATTTCAGCAAGGGCACCAATTTGGCAGAGGAAATAATTGATGAGAAAAATGTAATAATGTCTGAAAAACTATCTTCCAAATTAAATTCCCCATCACAAGCTCCATATCTCAATTTAATTAATTACATGAATGTTACACAGCAGAATGCACTGCCAGACTGCTTCCAAAACAGTTGAAAGACGGTGGCTTGCACCATTTTGGGAGTTTTGGCCTGAAGAATAGCTGAACAAAATAACTAATTAGTAGGATAAACCCACTAAATCTGCTGCATATCTTTCTGGGACATCAAAACATTGCACTGTATCCCTGGGCCAGGAATTTAATCAGGATTCTTATATCCAATTGCTATTTAGAGACTTTTACAGGAAAGTATATAACAATGCTAACTGGAAGATCCTAATTTCCGGTACAATCCCAATATCAATAATTTTGCAAGCGGACCAGATTGTCTTCATTACCTTGGCCAACAGAACAACCAGTTATGAACTGCAAGGGCTGTTGAGGCCCACTGAATTGAACAAGAGAGAAAACAAAGTACAGGGATAATTAGCTTAAAAATAAAGTTCAGATTTGAAATATAGCATGAAACAGGCCCTTCGGCCCACCAAGCCCACATTAACCATCAATCTCATATTCACACTAGTTCTACATTATCCCACTCTCCCAATCATATCTTGCATACAAGATGAAAATATAACAGAGGCTGATTAATCTATTAACCCACACCTCTTTACGATGTGCCAAGAAATCTGAGCGCCTAGAGGAAACCCATTTGGTCACAGGGAGAACATGCAAACTCCACACAGACAGCATCCACAATCAGGATTGAACCTGGGCTCTCTAACGCTGTGAGGCAGCAGCTCTACCGCTGTGCCGCCCAGGTAGAAAGTCATTTAAAAATATTAATGCAAACACATTGAATCCACGGAACAAAGTTAAATTATACAAAGCGTAGTAAACGATTTTGAACAAATATTGTTTATTTGAAAAACTTTAAAGCCCATGTTGCAAAACACATGCTCATAGCTTGGTGTGCATTACAGCAACAGACCATTACTGGTATCTCCAGAGAACTTGAAAGGAGGAAACAGGCTTACCTCAATTGGATGGCTGCTGTCAAGGGCATCAAGTTCTAGTGCTCGTGTGTAGTCAACCGATACAAACTGGGTCCAGATATCATATTCTGGGAAGCAGTGATCAACACACAGATACTCAATCCAGGAAGCAAAGCCTTCATTTAACCACAGATGTGTCCACCACTCCTGCAATCACAGATATGGTATTTGAATACACTTGCTTACATTTAAAATACAGCTCAAATTTTAAGTAACCTTTCCAAAGAAAATATGGCCATAAAACGCTTCCAATTTTGCATCCAAGACATGACTTGTGCGGGGTTTGTTTTGCTCAAATTTGAGTTTGTGCCCAAGTCGTATTTTTTTTTAAACAAGGCTTGGACTCTTGCCGAAAGTATTTTAAAATTACTGAAAACTTTCCATGCTCTTAAAACATGGAAAACAAAGCTGCCAGCAACTATCTAAGCCTGCATGCTGTTCTCCCCTGCTGGGAAATTCACAGCCCATAAAATAGCATGCATCTTGCTGGCTATAATCTATGGATGAGTATTTCAGACCAACAGTGGTGGTTGCCTTGAGCTACTCAGAACAAATCTGGTACACCAATATTTACTGGCCTTGACATGCATATTAATTTTAGACCATAAGCAATGCATTTGTGGATTTTCCAATGCTGTTCCGGGAACCTGCTGTTTAGCTTCTCTGCACAATTAATTGGGGCCATATTCCCTTTCATCCCAATGACACAATGCCTAGAATGGTAAAGGCCAATACTCATTGATTCACCATTGCCATTGCATATTCTTGTTTTGAACACAATGTTGTGATCATTATTTCCCAATTGCTGATGTACTCTAAATAATTCAACTATAAATTTGTCCACCACTGCTGCAGTCACAGATATTGCACTTGGAATACACTTGCTTACATTTAAAATACAGCACAACTTTTAAGTAACCTTTCCAAATATAATATTATGGCCACAAAACTCTTCCAATTTTCCATCTATCCACTCCAAATAATTGTTGTTTATTTCACTATTACCCTTTCCAGAACTGCATACATTCTAAAATGGCTTCTTCACCTCTGACAACATGCATGACCACTTCTTTTTGTACACCTTAAAATAAAATTAGCCAAAATAACTGCCTTTTGCATCTCTCTGAACTATTGACAGAAATGCAAGTTTATCTTAACTTCAATGTTTGAAGGGCTTCAAGATACTGAGAGCTGGACAATTTTCCTTCTGATACTTTCTGCCTGAACACATGCCCAGGGTGTCTTTTGGTTCTAAAGAATATTTCGCTAAAGTCACTAAAGTTCTCCACACCCATCTCCAATTCTGCAAAAATGTGATTGTTCTATGATAATTCTGCAATATATTTCCTTCTTTCTTTCCACATTTCAGCATCCACTAACTGAAGCGAGGCACCAATACATGACATTTCTTGGATCAAGAAATCCCAATTTAGCTGAGGCAGCATAGCGTTGCAGCAGTTTCTATCATTGCAGATCCCTGGAGCAATGTAGCGTTTGATTCTGACCTCAGGAGTTGCATTTTCTCCCCCATGACTCATTTCCTGGTTTTATCCCACATACCAAAGACATCTTGATAGATTAAATGGCTATGGTAAATGTGCCCTAATGCAGGAATGAGGAGGGGAAAGTCAGCGGCTATGTGCGAGAAAATAAACTGAGGGGCTTCAGGGGAAGAGGATAAAGAAGGAATGAGACTAATGGGGGCAACTGTATTTCAAAGAAACATAGAAAATAGGTACAGGAGTAGGTTATTCGGCCCTTCGAGCCAGCACCGCCATTGGCTGATCATCTAAAATCAGTACCCTGTTCCTGCTTTCTTCCCATTTCCCTTGATTCCGTTCACTTTAAAAGCTATATCTAACTCTCTTGAATACATTAGACCGGATGGGTTTATAGCATCTTTCCAAGTCAGTTCTCAAAAGATTAAGAGATCGACAAAAGCAATGCTCCCCATCCATAATTAAGTGATCCAAAAATAATCCTATCTGGATTTCAGTCAATCTGTCAACATTGACGAAACTAATTGTTGATCTATACATGGTGCAACCTGGTAACTCTTAACATCTTGACTCTACAAACATTAAGAAATTAGATGAAATAAGATTAAAAAGGACTCGACTACAACTTGAATCCAATTTCTGGAACTGATAAATGAATTTGGAAAGTGAGCTGCAGCAGGTTTGAGAGAAGGGCACTGCACCAAACTTGCTTCACCGCACCACCCTGCAGTGAGGAACAAAGCCTTGAAAACAAGCAGCACTTGTCAAGATTTAGAGGATCTCAGTTGTTCCTTGTAATGGCCAATTCATATAAGCAAGTGCAAACCAAAAAAAGGAGCATCTGTATGCACCTTACAATATGAAGACATACACTGAATATTTATATTTGCTTTTGCCCTCAATGCCTTCTATCAGGTCTAATAAAGACAATTGATTTTTTGGCAAACTGTAAAAATCTCAAAAATGAAACAATTTCTTCCCTCTTTGACTATAGTTATATGATAGATGAAAGCATATAACAACTGTCATTTGATCAGCCATCAGGATATCAAATATGCCAGTAAAATAAATGACACCAGAAGTTAAAAAAGATGAAAGTGGAAATCTCAGTCTTACTAAAGGAAAATGTAAAATCGAGAAACCCATCCACAATTTAGCGTCAGTGTCATATAGTAGAGAAACAGGGTGTTGGCCTAACTACACCATGCCAACCAAGATGCCCGTTCTACACTAGTCCCACCTTCCCGCGTTTGGCCCATATCCCTCTAAACCTTTCCTATCCATGCACCTGTCCAAATGTTTTACAAAGTTGTTACAGTACACGCTTCACCTACTCCTCTAGAAACTTTTTCCATGTACCCTTTGTGGAAAACGCTGTCCCTCAGGTTTTTATTAAATCTTTCCATTCTCATCTGAAACCTTTGTCCTCTGGTTCCCCTACTCTGGGTAAAAGACACCTCTATAAGATCCCTCAGCCTCCCTGGCTCCAAGAAATAAAGTCCTAGCCTGCCTAACCTCTCAATAGCTCAGGCCCTCAAGTCTTGGCAACATCCTCATAAGTCTTCCCAGCACTCTTTCCAACTTAGTGAAATGCTTCATACAGCAGGGTGACAAAAACTGAACACAATACTCCAATTAACCCATTTTTGTTTTAAAGCAAAAAAGCTGAAAACATTCAATGGTCTGACAGTGTCTGTGGAAAAAAAACTTTCAGGTCAAAGGCTCTTCATTCAGAACTGGGAAAAATGATAAAATATAATGCATTTCAGATTTTGTTTTTTTGTTTCAGCTTGCCTTACTGAAAACTACACAATAACCCGAGAGTTAGTAACGCTGAGGACTGCTTCCATTAATGGCTAGGCAATTTCATGATATTCCACATCAATAAACAAGTCAACTATTAAGCATCGAGTGGGGAGATCAAATCCAATTGCAAATTCTGCATTAAGTTTAAATCACATCAAAGTGAAATATTCGTTTTTGGTGGTGAAGCAGGAGTGCGAGGAGAATACGGAGATGAGGAAAATATTGAAACTTTGTATTTCAGTGACACACAAATGATTGAAAAATTATATCCCGACAGCACCAAATTTGGGTATTTAATGGTAATGTACAAGGGCATGAGAAGGAAAAAAGCAGCCAAAAAGTCCATAAGCGAACAAAAAGAAAAGGACAAGAAAATCATTCTGAAAGCTTACTCACAAAGAGAAGTCTATCAACAACAGCCATTGAGAGGCAGACAAATCTGCTCTGCCAGCCAAGTTTAGTTTCTACTTGGCCTAAATTGTTTTTCCAAGTCATCACTCACATTTTTACTGCAGATGCACACAGCCAAGCATTCTAACACTGTCAGAGTGGCTACAGATAAAATAGCACTGCATAAATTCTGTAGTTTTTAAAGTGTAAACCAAACCTAAAAATGCTTCTGTTCAGCAGCTTAAAGTCTCAGACAGACACAAAGGCAGCTGGAATTTATAAAATCACTTACATCATGCAGCGTGCAACTTATCGTTGGAATTCAGACCAGACAATGGGATTTAAAGCAAGAAAATACAGCTACTAGCATCACAGTTGACAAGAAGAATCAGACATGTATTAAATAAATAAATGGATAACACAAGTACACCAGGAGGTAGTAGGCCATCAAGCCTGCCCCACCATTTAATATGATCATGGCTTATCTAAGTAGGTCTCAACTACAGTGCGACTTCTCCATTTCCCTCTGTTCCTTGATCGATCAAATGTTAATCCACATCCACGCTAAATACTTCTATTGACGCAGCTTCCACCAGGGCAAGGAATTCCAGAGATTCACCACTCTCTAGACGAAGACATTTCTACGCATCTCAGTTTTAAATGACAGGCCTTTGTCATGAAGTTAGATTCTACATTCCAGACTATCCTACTAGTGAAAACATCCCAACACTTACTCTATTCAGTACTGTTCAGTTCTTATATATTTGATTAAGGTCACCCTCATTCTTCAAAACTCCAAGGAATATAGGCTTCAACTATTTGGTCTTTCTTTGGTGGACTACCCCCTCATCCCAGGAATTAGCATGGTGAATTTCCTTTGGATCATCACTAAAGGGTCTTTTTTTTTAAAGATTATCTTCCCCCTACTCCTACTGCACTGCACTGCAGCAACTCACCCACGAGGGCCAAGCTAGGATACTGTCCGATTCACCACTACCTCATTATGGACATTGGACTTGTGTCTCTGGAACTGGAACGATACAATGCTGAGAATTATATTTGACACTTGTAATCTTTCTTTTTGTTCTACCTATTGTAGTCGAGTTTGGCTCTATTGTATTCATGTATAGTATTATCTGATTTGATTGTATAGCATGCATACCAAAGTTTCTCACTGACCCTCGATACACACAACAATAATAAACCTAAACCTATCCATTCGGGCCACTGCTCTGAAACCAATTATTTTTATTTCTCTTATTTCCCTCTTAACTTTCAGCAAATGATGTGGCCTCTTTCCCTGTAACTCAGCCACTGCCCTTCTTGACTCTGTCACGCCTCCCATTTCTCAATTCTGAAGGCACTTGCCCTGCCCACCCTACTAAACTATGTACCACATCTCTAACTTAACCATCTCACTCCCTTGCTGCCCAGCAAGGCTAGACTCCCTCGTGACCACACCAGCTACACCATATGCCTCTTTGCATTCTCTTAAAGATCATCAATTTTTGCTTCCTGACATCAAGCAGAATTATCCCATCTTGCACTTTCACTAACTCCCAGAAGAGGCTTTCCAAAACCATTCAGACAATATTCTGCCCGATTTAAAAATAGAGTACATGATTATTTTTATTTGGTCAGATATCATTTGAAATGTACATCCTATTATTAACCAAGGGAAAACAGATGACATACTATTTCAAAAGCGAATACATCTGTACCTGATTCTCCATCTGCTGAATTTATTACAATTACACTATTGCAGGGAAATATCGAGACTCCAGCTGCTGTTTTAATTTAATGGCTCAGTACAAATTCTTATCTTCAATAATGGGACAAAACCCACAAAAATAGCCAGGAAAGCCATCAGACACAAATGGAGACACGTGCCAATATGGCAATCACCTGCTCGATGCTCCATAGGTACTTGGGGACTAGAACAGAGTGTAAATGAAACCTGCTCTTTGCAAGTAAAAGTCTCGCTATCAACAGCCTTTACAAATATGAATAGACAATATAGCATTGTAGAAAAACCTGTCCTGCCAGCCAGCTAAAAATGAGATACGGGTAACTTTACAGCTTTCAAAAAATATTAAAATAAAGTTTTCACTTGAAGCAGAATATAGAGTGGGGGATAATGGCATCATTTTTTTTTAAAGCTATATTTTGTACTTTGGACTTTCCTCCATAATGTTGAAATATTTCACATAACCAGCAAATGAGATTGGAGTTTGAAAAAACTGAAAGGTCAAATTTATCTTCAAATAAATCTGCAAAGTGTGAATTAAAGGTACAAATAATAGCAAATGGATCTAATTTAATTGCTGTTATTATAGAAACATGTTTGCATGGTGATCAAACTTGTGAACTAAATATCCTAGGGCATTTGACTTTTAGGTAGGTCAGGTCGGGGGGGGGGAGTTCCCACCGCCAAGGGTACCATGTAATCCCGTGCTACCTGCTCCATGGTCGGATAGCAGGCGACTAAACCGTCTCCCCCACCTGGTTTGCCAGGTGAGGAGGGGGCTGTGGACCCCCAGCAGGACCAAAAACAACACCTGTCAAAGGGCGGATGAGCTTCAAGCGAGCCAACGGCCATCCACACTTCAGTAGAAGTTGCGATCATTGTCGTACACAACATTGTAAGGAATGATGATAAAGCACATACACCAAAATCCTATACTTCCAGCGGTGGAAGTCCGTAGGAATTGGAGGACAGAGATGTGTGGTGCGTCCGTCACCGTTCCTGGTGGAAATCAGCACCACTGCGTCGCTAATGTTCTCAACGATGCTGATGATGAAGGTTAAAGGTAAAAAGATGTGAAGAATGCTGACAAGGGACAGAAAGGACCTTGGCTTAGGAGGTTCTTCTTCAGTATTAGAATCACTTTTGATGTAATTATAGAGTAGCAGGGACAGAAAGCATTGATGAGAGTTGTTCATAGATCTCCAAATAGTAGTTGTGATGAAGGGTTTCATATACACGTGCGAATTAAATGCACGTGCAACACAGATAATACAGTAAATCGCGGGGAACTTTAATTTGCATGCAGATTGAACAAACCAAATTGTATTACGAAATAACTTCTGGAACATGTACAAAATGAATTTTTAGGTCAGTCTGTGGAGGAATTGATGAGGGAACAGCCCAATTTAGATCTTGTTCTGACCATCAAAAGGTAAATTAATACTTTTTTGTAAAAGGGAACCCTAGAAAAGAATGCAAAGTTCTAACAAATTATTATGGTCACTAAGACCACAGCTCACTGTGAGTTGAGAATTCCAAAGATTCTCAGCCCTCAGTGAAGAAATTCCTCATCTTCAACTTATTCTGATTCTATGAATGCTGCCCCTTATTCTTAAAATAAGCCTGAATAACATACTTTTAGTCTGTCTTCGTGGAAAGCTCAAAAAACTTGCCAAAAACACAAAATATTGTAGCAGAAATTGGACATTTAGCCCTTCAAACTTGCTCCACCAATCAATAATACCAACTGAACATCTATTTCAATACTATATTCCTGCTTCCTCCCCATAGTCTTTCATACCCTTTGTACACAGAAATTTAGCTACCTCAAATATATTTAGCAAATCGGCATTCACAGAAAACAGGGGAGTACAGTCCTGTTAGCCAATTGGGTGACATTTCGGGTCGAGACCCTTCTTCAGTTTGAAGAAGGGTCTCGGCCAGAAACGTCACCCATTCCTTCTCTCCAGAGATGCTGCTTCACCCGCTGAGTTACTCCAGCATTTTGTGTCTACCTTCGATTTGAACCAGCATCTGCAGTTCTTTCTTACACACCTGTATGCCTATTAGTGGCCAGCTCTCCACGATCCCATGTGATCTAACTTCCAGGTTATCCTACCATGTAAGACCTTGCCAGAGTCTATGTAGCCAAGTCTATTGCCTACATTCGTCAATTCTCTTCATCACCTCTTCAGAATATTTAAATTTGAGATAATTTTCAATGCATGAATATCCTTAACCAGAATATCAGAATAATGCTGAATATCTCTGATCAATCCTTGCTTTTCCAAATGCAGGTAGTTTCGGTCTCTCAGAATCCCCTCCAGTGATCACCCCACTTACCTGGAATTCCCTGACGTGAGCTTGCATCCCGTCTTAAATAAAGGCACTACATCAGCCACCATCTGGTCTTTTGGTCCCTCACCTATACTAAAGATGATGCAAATATTTCTGCCAGACCTCTGTAATTTATTTCCTAGCATCCCACAATGTACGAGGATTAACATGATCAGGCCTTGTGATTGATCCATTTTAATTTACTTTAAGACCCATAGGACCTCCTATTTTGTAATGTGGATATGTTCTAATCGAAGGAATAGAAGAGAAACAAAGATGTCTTATCTTACTACAACTAAATGGGCAATTTGGCTCCATACCCAAAATCATTGCACACAATTTTGGTCTCCTTACCCAAATAGAGATATGTGCAATGAAGGCACGAGTTCATCAGAATGCTTCTTGCCTGGTAGGGATGTTACATGTGGAGAGGTGAAATTGTCTGGGACTATTTTTCAGAGTATAGAAGACCTCACTGAAACTAACAAATTTGTGCAGCGCTCAACTCTGCAGACTCAGGGAGGATGATTCGCTGGCTGAAGTGACAAAACCAAGTTGTGTCATGTCACACACACTCTCTCTCCTCTCTTCCTCCGTTTCCCCCTCCCCCATTCAGTTCCATCTGCTCATCCCCTACACACACACATCTTCTGGCAATCCTTTCATTTCCCCCAAAACGGTTACTTAACAGATTATGCATCTACAGCTGCTTATTTCAACTCACCTTCCAACCTCCCTTTTCTCAACCCACCTGCCTCTTTTTTCGACTTCCTTCATTCTCCATCTATCACCCAGCATTTTGTTGACTCCACCCCTCCTGCTCCTTGTCTATTATCTCTCCTTCCCCTGGTTCCACTCATCACCTGCCTGCCCCTGCCTCTCATCTCTTTTCCCCCTCTACATGCTTGAACTGCTGAGCTCCTCCAGCAGTTTGATTTTCTTGTTCCAGATTCTAGCATCTGCAGTCTCTTGTGTCTCCAGCATACATGTGTGAGCTTTGAAATAAATATACAAATAAGGAGAAGCTGTGTTTTGGATTGAAATTTTAATGAAGCTGAAATCCAAGCCACAAGTATGTGGTGTGGGCACTGTGACCAGAGTTAAAAAGTCCTTCTACAATGGAAGACATATGGACTTGATTAAAACAGCATTAATATTTTCAGTTTCAAAGTAAATGCTACTTTGGAAAGGATGCAAATCAATGATCAGTTTCATCAACACCAATCAGGATGTTATCAAATCCATTTAATTAGGTTATAACCTCTCCTAATTTTAATTTTACACATTCATCAAGCATCTCGTGTTTGCTCTTCTACACATTTTCAGAGGGGACCAACACTGGGGTAGCAATGGTATTTTCAGGCTGACCACTAGCTACTTGGCTATGAAGTGCATTCAAGATGGCTAGTGTCAGTAGAGTACTTAGCTACAGTAAACATGCCGGCATGATTTCTTTCAAAGGAGAGTTCAATAGACTACTGAAAACATCCATACCCGTATTTAGATAATAAAATGACACCACTATATAAACTGCACAAAAATCTGAACAGACTGCTGACTCAGCAGTAACTTAACCAGATAACTTTTGCTAGACCTAGCAAAAATTGTGCTCTGACAAGGGAATGAAAATTGACAGTGCCTTCAACCTGAAACATTAACTTTGTTTCTCTTCACACAGAAATGACCTGACCCGCTGAGTATTTTCACATTTACAGTTTTTATTTTACTCTGACAGGGCAACTAACTCAACCATAACACATGCAGCCAGCAACTCTATCAGTTGTGTTCACACACATATCGGCAGAAATGTTGTTCCATGGGTCAGCAGATAAGACACTGCTTCACATGTAGAGAGCATGCAGGTGTGGGTGCAAGCACAAGAGTTCTCTCATTGGATTCAGCTCACCGTCACATAAATTATGGATGTATTCCATATTGAAGAATAGATCTAGAATTTCAGCAAAACAAGACATCAAAACACAGCTTCTCTTGCAAGATCCTGGCTGACATTACCATAGCAGCTTGGGAAATAGTTACACCCAGGAGCTTAGATACAGCTACAAATTGCAATATATATCCTGAGAAAATAAGTCATAAATTACAATATATATATGTAATATACACCTCAAGAAAATGAGGAGGGACAACAGTTGACCTACTCTCTTCCTTGCCTGGGTGGAGTAAATGGTTTCAATTAGGCAGTTCCAGTATGAAATAAAGTTATATTTTTCATAAACATAGCAAAAGAAAGACTTTTTTTGTCAGATACAAAGCATACAATTCAAATGGTGCTGAATATAAGTTAACAAACATCATTAGAATCAAGGATCAAATCTATTGAAAATTGCAGTGCCTTACCCACCTTCTCCAACTTCCATTACATTTCAAGTTTGAATGACTTTGATTTAAAATACAATGATTCACTGGTGCACGGAAATCCTGAGAAGCATGCAAGCCTTTGCCTGGAGACAGGTCTCTTGTTTAAAGCAGAACAAGCTGAGTTTTCACAAATGCACTCTCTTTATTTTCCAAAGATTAGAATATTACCATAGTGACGAGGTTTCCAAACCACTGATGAGCAAGCTCATGGCCGACTACCAAAGCAACCCACTGTTTTGATGATGAGCAGGAATTTTTTGGATCAATCAAGAGGGCCGTTTCTCTGGAGAAAAGAACAGTAAGTGATACATTTCAGTAAACAAGGATTGCATCTCAAAAGGTATATATTATTTTTTCCTCATTTGTTTGTGGGATTTGAGGTTTAAAGAGTAGGCTAATATTTAACACCGCTCATTAATTGTGTCAAACGTTTGCTGGATTATTTCAGAGAGCAGTTAAGAGTATTTTCTTGTGGATATGGATCACATAACACGGTATTGGGAAGAAATAACGGGAACGTCAAAATGGTATGATCTTATTCAAAGAGAATTTTAATATACATGGACCAGGAAAATTAGTTGGGCAGGGCTAATTGAGACGAGAGACTCTTGGCACAGCACTCTTTGGACTCTTAGCTCTTAGTAAGCACAGCGCTCTTGGTTATACTGAACACAATATTGTAACCTAATTCTAACCCCAAAATTGATCAAATACCACACTATAGTATCATGGCCATTAATTGTCCCAAAAGCAATTTTCTAATTGATGCTGTCTTCGCTGCAGAGAGATTTGATGAATAGTGAACACCATAATACACATTTGCACTGAACATTAAGTTACAGAGATCATATCCCACCAATTTAACCTTATCTATAACGAATATTATGCAGATCCAAGTTAGAGCAATAAAGGCAATCAGTTTGATTACTGATGAATAGATCAGATTCCAGCTTTGTGATCAATAAACTCAATTAGAGCCCAAGTACAAAAGCTACATCCAGCTTTGCAAATGGGATTAAAATTCATGAAAGCTGTCTGCTGCTCCCCACTAGACTGATGGGTTCATGGTTAGTTATTGGTATGACACGGCTGGTCAAGATTCACATCAGGATTGAACACTAACATGCCTTAGCTTTAATAAAAGTACATCTCTCACCAGGTGTCACTATCTCTCACCAGGTGTCACTGTCTTAGAAACTGATAACTACTTGCTTGGCATTCAAGGTACAGATGATATATTAATCTAAAAAAAAAAATAAAAAAAAAGTTGAAACCTAATCCACCAATAGCTTGCTAATGAAAATTGGTCAACACCAGAATTCATCCTGTTCTTTCTGGTCAGTTGCAGAACAGCAAAATAATTTCTTCCAACTTCAAATTCTCTTTCACATTTTCCGAAAATGCCTCTGATATATATTAGAAGCTAGTTAACAGGCGCCCTACTTGAATGGCCGTCTCTTCCTTACAAAGATAAAGTTAATACTCAAATTCAGACTTGCTAAAATAAATGTGATAATTCCAACACAAATAGATTCACACCATGGTGCACAGTTGTGCACCCGCATATCAAGCAAACGGGTGGCAGAAGCAAAATCTTATTTTCTTCACTGCATTATCAAACATCAAGGAGAGTATTTATAGGAAGGCAATCAGGATAGTTGGGCGTTTTCTTCAGTGAGTGAGGTGGGGGTGGGGGAGAAAAACAAGAGAAAAGATGAAAAATACATGTTAAAGTAAATATCTTCCAACATGAAGTGGTCAAATCAAAATGAAATCGAACCGAGAATGGCAAAAGTAACACATTTAAAAATAAGGAAACCAAGGAGAACTAAACAAGAAATTAGTAGCCGTGGTAGTTCACCTGATCCTTGCCCTGCCACTCAATAATTGTAGTGATCTACCCAAAGTCTCAACTCCTCTTCTGTACCAGTTCCGAGTCGTCCTCCATTCCCCAATCTTTCAAAAAGGTATCTCCCTCTTTTTAAAATACTTCCAATGATCTAGATTCCACAACCTTGCACAGTGGAGAATTCCAGAGATTCACCATCTACAAGAAATATTCTGATGCATCCATTTTAAATTATCTTATAACTATGTTCCTTTGATCGTAGTTCTCCCGTAAGTTGAATCATCGCGGAATCTACACTGTCATGCCAGCTCAGGATTTTACATCTTTTCAATACAATCATGCACAATTTGCTTCAACTCCAATGAGGTCAAATTATTTTTAGCTGTTTTTAATAGAGAAACCTAATTTGAGGAATTATCCTAGTGAATCTTTAGTGCCCTGCACCCAAAGCTGCTTTTAATTAAGGGGATCAAAACAGTACAACAATCCTCTGCACAATTTTCCTTCTCCACTCCTAAACCGCAACCCCCTTACAATAAAGGCCACTCTCTTCCAATGCATTGATCAAATGATAGGAAAAGGGCATGGTAATTTTTCTCTGCAGCATGACATGAAGGTCTTTTTGATGGGCCATTCCCAGTTAGCAGAATCCATGCAGTAAGAGTGAAAGTCTTTTTTTTTTTTGCGAAAGGGAAATGGTGTTGCATCAGGTGAATGATTGCAGGAGTTTACTGGTAAGCAAGCGAGATAAAATGAATAATTCTAAAAATAATAAGGGCTTATGAAATAAATAGTGTCCGATTTTTTTCCAATTAATAATAGGATAGTTAAGAGAGCAGAATATTTCAGATCATAAAATTAAGTTCGAAAAAACTTTAGAATCTGGAGGCATATTTGTTCTTTACTTATATACTGAGGGACTCGGAGGGTGGTGGTATATGAAATAAGCTGCCAGAGGTGGTCGTTGAGGCAGGGACAATAACATTTAAAAGATACTTGGACAGGTATATGGATAGGAAATGGATTAGAGGGATATGGGCCAAATGCAGGCAACTGGGACTAGCTTAGTTGGGGCATCTTGGTCAGCCTGGATGAATTGGGCCAAAGGGCCAGTTTCCATGTTGTACGACTATGATGTGTAAGGAGGAACTGCAGATGCCGGTTCAAACCGAAGATACACAAAAAGCTGGAGTAACTCAGCGGGAAGGCAGCATCTCTGGAGAGAAGGAATGGGTGACGTTTCGGGTCGAGGCCCTTCTTCAGACTGGTTAGGGATAAGGGAAACGAGATATAGACGGTGATGTGGAGAGATAAAGAACAATGAATGAAAAATATGCAAAAAAGTTATGATTATAAAGAAAACCGCCCATTGTAAGCTGTTTGTAGGGTGAAAATGAGAAGCTAGTGCGATTTGGGGGGGGGGGGGGAGAGAGAGAGAGAGAGAGGGGGGGAGAGAGGGGGGGAATGCCAGGGCTACCTGAAGTGCAATAAATCAATATTCATATCTTTGGGCTGTAAGCTGCCCAAGCGAAATATGAGATGCTGTTCCTCCAATTTGCATTTAGCCTCACTCTGACAATGGAGGAGATAGAGGACAGAAAAGTCTGTGTAGGAATGGGAAGAATTAAAGTGTCCAGCAAACGGGAGATCAGTTTGGTTCACGCGGGCTGAACGAAGGTTTTCTGCGAAACGATCGCTTATCTGCGTATGGTCTCGCCGATGTATAGGAGTCCACATCTTGAACAATGGATATAGTAGATGAGGTTGGAGGAGGTGCAAG
Organism: Malacoraja senta; assembly: GCA_038087875.1. Lineage (NCBI taxonomy): Eukaryota > Metazoa > Chordata > Chondrichthyes > Rajiformes > Rajidae > Malacoraja > Malacoraja senta. The sequence goes on from JAXLNO010000693.1 coordinate 53,104, forward strand.
TGAACCTGAAAGGACTGTCGGCATCCCTGGACAGAGTCGAGGGAGGAGGAAAAGCGGACAGGTGTTGCATCTTCTGCGGGTGCAGGGGAAGGTACCTGGGTAGGGGGTGGTTTGGGTGGGAAGGGATGAGTTAACCAAGGAGTTGCGGAGGAAACGGTCTCTGCGGAAGACGGAAAGAGGTAGAGATGGGAAAATGTGGCTAGTGGTGGGATCCCGTTGGAGTTAGCAGAAATTTGAGGATTAGATGTTGTACGCGATTGGCTGATGGGGTGGAAGGTCCTGCCGTTCCTTCCTACACATCATAGTCATAGAGTCATACAGCATGGGAACTGTAGAATAGACCATTGTTAGCTAGGGGAAGGTGCCAACAAGGCATACAAAGTAATATTTAATCAGGAGGGCAGTCAAACCAGACAGAGAACTAGGATGGGGGAAGGGATGGAGAGGGAAAACTAGGGTTACTTGAAATTAGAGAAGTTAAAATTTGAGATTTGTAATAGAAAAAAGCACATGTGGTTAAAGTGCACATTGTCAGATTTTAATCAAGGCCACTTTTATACATTTTAATTTTACCATGTAGAAATTATAGCTGTGTTTATACATAGTCCCCCCATTTCAGGGCAACATAATGTTTGGGACACAGCATTGTCATGTAAATGAAAGTAGTCATGTTTAGTATTCTGTTGCATATCCTTTGCATGCAATGAGTGCATGAAGTCTGCGACTCATGGACATCACCAATTGCTGGGTGTCTTCTCTGATGATGCTCTGTCAGGCCTGTTTTGCAGCCATCTTTAGCTTATGCTTGTTTTGAGGGTTAGTCCACTTCAGTTTTCTCTTCAGCATATAAAAGGCATGCTCTACTGGGTTCAGATCAGGTGATTGACTTGGTCACTCAAGAATTGACCCATTTTTTCAGCTTTGATAAACTCCTTTGTTCTGCTCCTTCTTGACCTCAAGTCTGCTCCTTCTTGACCTCAGCGCAGAATTTGATACTGTCGACCACACCATCCTAATGACCGTCTCCGGTATGGGGTTGGTATTGATGGCACTGCCCTGAGCTGGTTCATCTCCTACCTCAAAGGTAAGAGTTTCTCGACTAACATAGGCAACTCTTTCTCCTCCCCAGCTAATCTCTGCTGTGGGGTTCCACAAGGTTCATCCTTGGCCCCATTCTCTTCTCCCTGTATATGCTCCCCCTTAGGCCAAGTTATTGAAAAGGCACGGCATTTCCTTCCTTTGCTACGCAGACGATACACAACTCTATCTCCCCTGAAGCCCAAAAACCACTCAAATATGTTTAACCTTACCCATTGCCTCGAGGATATAAAGTGTTGGATGACCCAGAACTTCCTCAACTAAACGAGAGTAAGTTTTGAGGTCATCCTTCTCGACCCCTCGGACTCAATCAAAATGATAGCAGGCAGCCTTGGAAGCCTTAACCCACTACTCAAACCTCACGTCAAAAACCTTGGCGTGATATTTGACTCAGCACTGAAATTTGACAAACAAGTCAATGCCGTGGTAAAAGCTAGCTTCTTTCAGCTTCGGACGATAGCTAAAATAAAACAATTCGTCCAGTTTGATGACCTCGAAAAGATCATCCACACATTCATCTCCTCCCGCCTAGATTACTGCAACTCCCTTTACACTGGCATCAGCCAATCTTCCCTGTCCCGCCTGCAACTGGTCCAAAACGCCGCAGCGAGACTCCTGACGGGCACCCGAAAAAGGGACATCACCCCGATCCTGGCCTCTCTCCACTGGCTCCCTGTACGGTTCCATATAAACTTCAAGATGCTCCTCCATATCTACAAAGCCCTCAATGGGCTTGCCCCCACCTACATAAAAAGTCTTCTCACCCACCACTCCACCTCCAGGCCCCTCAGATCAGCCGACTTGGGGTTGCTGAATATCCCACGGTCTGGGCATAAGCTCAGGGGCGACCGCGCAGCCCCCTAGACCTGTGGAACAGCATCCCCTTTCCCATCAGAACTGCCCCCTCCATCGCTCTTTTAAGTCAAGACTAAAGACTTATCTATACTCCTAAGCCTTTCCTGACGTCCTCTGAGTGAGGGCTACATGTATATATGTATGTAGTTTGTTTTTGTTTTATGCTATTCTTATAACAAATGTAAAGCACTTTGGCCAACGAGAGTTGTTTTTTAATGGCCTATATAAATAAATGTGACTTGACTTGACTTTGTTGCTTTAGCAGTATGGTTGGGATCATTGTCTTGCTGTAGAATGAACCGCTGGCCAATGAGTTATGAAGCATTTGTTTATCTTGAGCAGATAGGATGTGTCTATACACTTCAGAATTCATTATGCTACTACCATCAGCAGTTGTAACATCAATGAAAATAAGTGAGCCAGTACCTTCAGCAGCCATACATGCCCAGGCCATAGCACCCCCACCACCGTGTTTCACAGATAAGGTGGTATGCTTTGATTCTTGGGCAGTTCTTTCTCTCCTCTATACTTTGCTCTTGCCATCACTCTGATATGTTAATCTTTGTCTCATCTGTCCACAAGACCTTTTTCCAGAACTGTGGTTGCACTTTTAAGTACTTCTTGGCAACTGTAACCCGGCCATCCTATTTTTGCGGCTAACCAGTGGTTTGCATCTTGCAGTGTAGCCTCTGTATTTCTGTTCATGAAGTCTTCTGCGGACCCATTGACAAAAGAATGTTTCTGATCTGTCGGACAGGTGTTTGGGGATTTTTCTTTATTATAGAGAGAATTCTTCTGTCATCAGCTGTGAAAGTCTTCCTTGGCCTGCCAGTCCCTTTGCGATTAGTAAGCTCACCAGTGCTTTCTTTCTTCTTAATGATGTTCCAAACAGCTGATTTTGGTAAGCCAAAGGTTTGGCTGATGTCTCTAACAGTTTTATTCGTGTTTCTCAGTCTCATAATGGCTTCTTTGACTTTCATTGGAACAACTTTGGTCCTCATGTTGATAAACAGCAATAAAAATTTCCAAAGGTGATGGAAAGACTAGAGGAAAGACTAGGTGCTGAGAGCTCTCTTATATCTGCATTAAGGAGGCAATTAAACACACCTGAGCAATTACAAACACCTGTGAAGCCATGTGTCCCAATCATTATGGTGCCCTGAAATGTGGAGGACTATGTATAAACACACCTGTAATTTCTACATGGTGAAACCAAAATGTATAAAAATACCCTTTAATAAAATCTGAGAATGTGCACTCTACCCACATGTGATTTTTTTTTATATTGCAAATCTCAAATTGTGGAGTACAGAGGCAAATAAATAAATGACGGGTCTTTGTCCCAAACATTATGGAGGACACTGTATATTAAATTGAGTTCATTAACGTATTTGATAAGGTTTCACTTGGGAGATCAGTTTTCCCCATTCCTCTCCAGTGATGCTCCAGTTACTCCAGCTTTTTGTGTCTATCTCTGACTATGATAATGGGTGAATCAGTAAGGACTGTTGATGTCACACAACTACAATGCATCATAACTAGAGTTTGAACAAGATACATATTTCTGGTTTCAATAGCTCCCACCCCACTCATGTATAGAGACATTTTAGTCATATTCTGCTGAGAATCTGCAAATCTAGCGAGATTTCTGAACAAACGCTGTCAATGCTTGAAATGTGCTTGAATTGGCAGTGCAGTCGAAAGGTATCTCAACGAACTGATTGATGTATTCAGACTTGTAAAACCATGCTTTTCAAGCAATGTACCCGAAATATCTCCCTTGATCACTGACAACATCCCTTCCCACCAGCAGGCAGAAGCATTGAAGATAGCAGGGAACAGAATATAGTCAGGAAGGGATGGACCTAGGAATCATCTGGATTCTGACTCCTTTAAATATTGCGGCATTGGATTAAACATAGGAAATAACCTATAGTGCTGATTCAGCAATGGATCATTACTCCTCAAATTTGAACAACACTTAGGGGAAAGCACAAAATGTACGATTTTAATGCCAGACTTAACAACACCAGCACTGACCAACCTGGCTGAATCCTGAAGGACCTAGATGTCAGAATGGGTCTCTGGCAGGCAGTGAATAAAAAGAGGAATACATTTATTTAACCTATCCTCACAAATCTACACCAAGCAGATGCATCTGCCGACATCAGCTTCACGTAGCTCCTGTGGAGTTAAAGTTTCACTTTCACTGAGGACACAACCAAGTTGTTTGGTGCTACCATGATGTCAAATAGGATAGATTTAGAACAGATCCAGAGAGAATTACATTCCACCAAATTAAATATCCTTAGTACTGCCCTTCTCCTACACTTATGCTGGGGACCAACTCTGATTTAATGAGTGTAGGAGGGCAAGGCAGAAGCAATGAGTAATTGAAAGAATAACATGCCAGTCTCCAAGGCTACAACACTGAACTAAATGCTAAACAATGAAACTAACTTGAAAAGACAGTGCTAAGTAATCTTAAAGCAAACAGATCAAAGCAAAATTCTGTAGCCATCACACTGCTAAAAATTCACAGCTGGTTATGAATAAGCAGCCAACAAGAGGAGGCTGCTTCAAGGAAGCTTTTCCATTCTTAACAATGCCAGATCTAGAATTGATCTGCTAGAAGCAGATAAATTGCTCGCGACCATCTTCAATTAAAAATATCCAGTACTTATTTATTTATCCTCTCAGGAGGCAGCCATCACAAAAGCTAGCTTTCAGTAAATATGATTCATCCCAAAAGATAAATTAATCCCCAAAGCAAGGGCTATGAATCTGACAACACCCTTGCTGCAACACCCACAAGGAAAGCTTGGATGGAATTTCCTAAACTTGGGTCTCTACAGCCTAGAGTAACAAGGACATCCATGCCTCAAACTCACACTATCTTGACTTTGAGAAACAGCACCTTCAACTTCCGTTTGAAGTTATATAACATCCTGAAAAATCTAAGCAGGAGCTTTGCAAGAGCACCTTCAACATGCAAGAATGCAGAGGTTCAATAATGTGGCTCACCATCTTCTCAGAGACAATTACTGATGGTAAATAAATGCTGGCATGGCCAGCAATGCTCACATTCCATAAATGAACAAATCAAAACCCTGAAATAAAAGGAAAACGGATAAAAGGATAAAAGTTATCCACAATAATTTCCATCATTTGACCAGAACCAATTTTCATGTTGACCAATATTATTTATTTTAATGAAACATCAATCTAAAATGTCAACATTACTTCTTTCGAGGGAGATGCTGTCTGACCTGATAATGGTAACTTTTGTTTTATTGATCTGGAAGAGGTTTAAAAGGTTAGCTGAGTAACTATTGAAGTTAGCCAAATTGAAATGGCGTGACAGTGCATTGGCTCAGCAGCTACCTGCTGTCTCTTTCTCTGGGCCTTAATCTGGATCTCAGCCACAGTTTGGATTAATTATCCCACCAGATCCCAAGAACTTTCCTTTCTCAAGATAACGGCTTTGGTGCAAGTCAATTAGAAACAGGCTTTCTTTCTCATCTGAAGAAAGCTCTCCCTCAGCTAGATTTTTCTGGGCTTAACTTTAAGGACAGTTATAACCATCTTGCATTGAAGCAAGCAGCAAATCATAGATATAGAAAATATTACCAGGGAAACTAATGGCATTACATAAAAGTAAATAAACCTAAATACCTGTACGTTACAAGACCCCAATTTTCCATGGCACCTGTGAAAAAAATATTCACACGATAATTTTTAGTATATTTATACATGTGAAGGTTCAAGCATCAGGTAGATCACAGTCTTACTGAATTTTAAAGTTGTTTCTAAAGTCCTACCCTGCTTCCGTTTCTTGTAAACTGACATGAAATTTCTGGCATCAGACTGAGTGCAAATGGACCTCCCAAACTAAACAAGCTATCAAAAACGGAGTGAAGAGGACACAATATTTTCACTTTTACAAATTTGTGTGCATTGTTTCAGGGAGGGAGTAGACAGACATTACAAATTAAAAATGGTCAACCTATGGTTTTGACAATCATAGTATCATAGAGTCACATGTTGTACAACTTGCCCACACCGACCAACATGTCCCATCTGCACTAGTCCCACTTGCCTGCATTTGGCCCATATTTCTTTAAATCTGTCTTATTCATGTAAATCATCGATCAATTATCAGTAACCAACAGTAGCACTAGCATAGTTGAAAGTTACCAAGCTGAGTGATGCTGAGGGAGGGAAAAAGGATAACAAGCAGAGGAAATTGTCACAGCGTTGGGATTATAAAAATAAGCAACATTTAAAAAATATACTGGATTATTGGAACTTTGCAGTTAAAATCACTTGGCAGTTATACAATTAGAATGATGAGGTGACTGTCAGCTTGGTATAAAAATGCGGTATTATAAGTCTAGTAACATTACAAACACTTCTTCAAAATATTGATCCAGATTGCAGCAACTGATGTATACAAATAATTCAAGATACCAACCTGCTGCAAAGTCTGCAATGGCTATTAAATCGATTTTTGGTAGAGGATACGGAACATTGAAGTATTCTCCATAAAAAGGTAGTGTCTTGGCAGCAACCTAGCAGGAGAGAAAGAAAATCAAAACTTTTATCACCATTGCACATGAAGTGGAATAACATCAGCTAGTATATTTCCACAAAGAGAAAGCAAGGCCATAACTCTAAGGTTTCAATACAGCAACAAAAAAATTGGGAATGCTACCTACAAGGAGGGAATCACAGAGACTGAAGAAGGGTTTCGGCCCGAAACGTTGCCCATCTCCTTCGCTCCATAGATGCTGCTGCACCCGCTGAGTTTCTCCCGCATTTTTGTGTACCTACAAGGAGGGAAGCTATCCTCCTTTGAAATAAATACAATAACTTATACGTGATCAGTGATATTCCTTCTTCCTGATGAGTCTGCCGGGAAATAATGTCTTCATGTCCATATTTATAAAGTTATTACAAAAAAAACCTACATTTAAACCTAACGTGATGGTTGAATATATCCCACAATCTAAGTCATAAGGTTATTTTGAGTAGAACTCGAGATATAGTTTTTCTCAGACAACCTTTATCTTTTACCTGGAAACCTAGCTCCTATGAATCAGCAGTTACAGGAGGATGAATAATGTCACTGCTAATATGGGAAAGAGTACGGTTACAAATTGGATTATGCACAGCAGAGTAGCACACGATTCAAAATACAGCAGTGTGGTAAGCAAGTGTTATAATGTGTGTCATTTGGATAATAATCTGATATTCAATCTCTTTCCCCCCCCCCCCCCCACAACTTGATTCTGTCACACCATTCCCTTCCTTTTCTTCCTGAACGGCTCACTATTTGTTAGAATATTAACACATGAAGACCAGAAACCCATCCTTCAATATTGAATCCACATAACAAACAAGTTTTTGAAAGGTTGAACAGCGAGTACAAGCGGGGACTATAGCAAACCTGTCTAATCAGGTTCTTGCTTGATGCTGGTGCATAGATGCACATTCAGAAAGGTTTAATGGATACACCAAAATGAGGGCCAAGATAGTGAAGATAGTTCACCTTACACATTAATTTTACAATATCCTGTTGAATTTCAAGTGCTATTGCATTTCCTTTAAAATTATTATATTTTAAATCATGCAATTACAGGTTATTAGCAATCTCTCGCCATTCTTCCAATTTACTATTATTTTGTCTTTTCCCAACTCCACCTCTGGCACTTCCAAACTAACTACCAAGTAAAAAGCAACTGACCACCGATTCCCAATCCTCTGTCCTAGTCATTACAATGGTGACCGTAAGTTAAGACGCGTTGTGCTTCCGCTTTGCTGCTCTGCATGAGGCGTTTGCGACATTTGGTCTGTACCTCATGCCGCTGGGAATTCATAATCTGTAATTAAAGCCAGATATTGAGTTGGATATAGATCAAGGTGTTGAAATGGAGAATCCAAATGATATTAGAGCGGTAAAATAATTGAAAGGCAGAAGCACACCGCCTCCACCTATTTATTCTAAGCTACCTTCCTTAGCCATAAAACATTTTTTGAGCTGGATTTAGGGAACTGGGGTGTATTTATGACAACTTGAATTCAAGAAATGACAATTGCTCCTGCCTCCCCATTTAAGGGCTGGCATACAGGAGTACACAAAAACAAAAACAACCTCAAGCGCAAATTTTCCTTGTTCCGCTTTTCCAATGGGTGTGTAGACACGAACGAGAATACCATCTGATGACTTGGCTTCCACAAAATCGTATTCACCAACCACAAATGCCACTAAATATGTGGACATTATGGGTGATTTGGCAAACTTGACTTCCACTAGGTCGTCATCGTCAGGATACGGGTTACGTTCAGTCACATTCTGTGAAGGTTAAAAAAAGTTACAAGATGAAGAATGGAGACACAATGCAACAAAATGCTCCACCTGGAAGTGTTCACAATTCAAGAGCATTGTGAAAAATAATTCTTTACCAAATCACTGATAATGTTTAAATTAAATTAGCAAAATCCCTGGTGGTGGTTGAAAAATATAAACCTTTCACTCAGCATATCCCACTAGAAACTAAATTAGGAATATTTGAATATAGCATCAGCATTTAAATTACTTACATTTCACATGAATACATTTTGACATATTTGACATGGTACAGACTTTAGAATTGCATTTCCTTCAATCATGCTTTGATCAGTGTTAGCCACCTTGCTTACATCAGAAATCCATGGATTTGGAGTGAATATTGGACATGACGGACGTTAGTTTAGATACGCAACCAAAGCTTCAACACCTACATCATGATAGGACAAAGACCCCATTGCGCCATTGAAATATGGTATCCTGGGGATGATGGTATTCTTAGTATTGTGGCATATTCCTATCCTGCAAGCTTCATTACAACAAATGAAGGTTGTTCATCTCATGCTGATAATGAGATAATCAATCTACAAGCATCAGGCACTTGGGGTCAATCCTGATCTTTGACATTAATGACAGAGTTTTAACACTCTCCTCAACTGCACGGTGTCTAAAGAACACTGATATTGATGCAGTTAGGATGCAATGAGCATGCTTTTCAGGCCGACACGAGTGTCTTGGTTACTGACAGAAACATATTCTTGATTTATAACAAATATTTGCACAGTATCACTGCAGTAACAGACTTAATGGGAAAATTGCAGGATTTCTTAGATGATTTTACAGTTCCAGTTTTGATTAAAGCTAGTTAACAAAGTCTACCAGGTAAAGTAATATTTTTGTGGTGTTTGCGACAGAGTGTGGCGATTCTTTCCATGCCAGTCCCATTGGAGGATTTATTAAAAAGTGCCCTACTGTTAGATCTATTTTTACCTGTAAATCTAGCATCATTTATAGTTGTTCTAAGAACTATATTCTGAACTGTACCTTTCCCCTTGCTACATTCATTGGTCTTGAGTTTGGCTTGATTGTATTTATGTGTAGTATTAACTGATTTGACTGGAATCATGCAAAACAAAACTTTTCATTGTCCCTCGGTACACATGATAATAATAAACCTAAATCTACTTGCTGATAGGTATGCACTTTTTGGGTTAACCATCAACAGTCAACAATATAATGGTAGAGGCAAAGATCCAATTCAGAATGCAAATTCTATCATCCAAACTGTTTTCACAAAAGTAACATTCTCAACTTAGCATAACACTTTCAACTTTTCTACATAACTATTTTCATTGACCATTCCATCCAAGTTCACAAGGAATTCCATCCCTTGCAAGTATTTAGCAACACATTAGGCACTGTGAATGATGAACAAAAGTGAACTGCACTGGGAGGCGAGTGGTTCATATTTCAGAAATACAATTTAAATTTGCAAGAGCGATTATTAACCGAAAAAGGAAAGATATCCAAGATTGCCAATTTTAGACAACTGATATTATGCTTTCTAGCATGAAAAGCCTTTTCTGAAGATCTCAGATTATTTTGAATAAGAGTTGAAATCTTATCAAGTAGATAATTTGGCCACTTAGGTATATTTTAAGTTGCACAAGCTATTTGACTGGAGCAAATCATAGACTTTACCTCTCAGGCATTGATTACATAAAATATTCAGAGACACAGGAACATACAGCACAGGAATAGGCATTCTGCTAAACTTCTCTATGCCCACCAAGATGGCCATCTACACCAGTCCTATATGCCCATGTTTGATCCATATCCTTCCAAACCTGTACAAATGTTCTTTAAATGTTATTATACCTGCCTCAAACAGTTCTTCTGGTAGCTCATTCAATTTTCCCAGTACTCTGTGTGAAATATTTGCCCCTCAGGTTCTCACCTTAAACTTATGCCAACTTGTTCTTGATTCCCCTCCTCTGGGAAAAAGACTGCATTCACTCTAAGCTCCTGTGATTTTATACATCTTTAAGCCTTCATGTTCACCCTGCAGTTTGCCACGCTGCAGGGAATAAAGTCCTAGTCTATCCAACTTCTCCCTGTAGCTTGGTCCCTCAAATCAAATCTTTTCTGCACTTTTTCCAGTTTAATGGCATCTTTCCTATACATGGGTGACCCCAAAACTGAATCTTCCAAGCGCTGCATCACCAATAGCTTGTACAACTGCAACATAAACGTCCCAACTTCTTTATGCAATACCTTGGAAGACCAGAATGCCAAAATACTTTTTCACCATTCTGTTTTCTGTGATAGCACTTTCAAGGAAATATATACTTGTTCTAGGTCCCCATACTCCACAACACCCACCAGGACTTTACCATTCACTGTGGAAGTCCTACTTCGGTTACACCTCACAACACCTGCAAAATGCAACACCTCACAACACCTGCAAAATGCAACACCTCACACTTATCGGAATTAAACTCCATTTGCCATTCCTCAGCCCACTTGCTCAATTGATCAAGATCCTGTTGTAATGCTGGATAATCTTCTTCACTGTTTACAGTACTACCTATTTTAGTGCCATCTGCAAACTTACTAATCGTGCATGGTACATTCACATCCAAGTTGTTGATATAGATAATAACATTGGGCTCAAGGCACATCACTAGTCACAGGCCTGCAGTCAGAAAAACTACACCCACCATCACCCCCTGCTTCATAACATAGTCAATTCTGTATCTAAATACCTAGCGCTCCCTGCAATTCAGGCGATCTTTGAATCACTTATCATGCAAAACTTTATGAAAGGCCTTGCAGAAGCCCTAAATAGACGATGTCTACTGCTTCACCCTCATTAACCTTCTTCATAAGGTCATAAGTGATAGGAGTAGAATTAGGCCATTCGGCCTATCAAGTCTACTCTGCCATTCAATCATGGCTGATCTATCTCCACCTCCTAACCCCATTCTCCTGCCTTCTCCCCATAACCTTCAACACCCGATTCTTGATTACTTCTTCAAAAACTCAAATTAATTTTCCGAGATACAACCTACCACGCACAAAATCATGCTGACCAGCCCTAATCAATCTGTTTTTATAAATGCATGTATATCTTATCCCTCAGAATCTCTTCAGGTAACTTACCTACCACAGATGTCAGGCTTACTGTTCTATAGCTCCCACGTTTTTCTTTGCAGCCCTTAAATAAAGGTACAACATTAGCCGCCCTCCAAGTCTTCTGGGACATCACCCATGGCTGACAGTGCACCACATATCTCAGCCAGGGTCCCCACATTTTTTCCCCATATATGCTCATATATAATCATATGTTCAAATCCTACCCATGTAAAAAAACATATATAGGAAGTAATGCATTTTTGTTGAATGCCAAAACGATCTAACGATTCCCTATTTTCTAACATCCAACAACAGTCTTGTTTTTGGCACATACTTTTTCTCCTTGTCTTAAAGAATGTGTGTAATTTATGTATAATTAATGTTTTTGTGCGAGGTCCGAGCCTGTGATGCTGCTGCACGCATGATTTTCATTGTACTGTATCTCATCATACTTGTGCATGACAATAAAATCTACTTAAGAATGGTTAACATAATCCCCAATTGACCTCTCCTGCTGACCAGCAGTAAACACATCTAACTACAATGAAAACTAAGAACTGAATCGTTATCCCGTTTCTAATATAGACATCAGCTCCCCACTAAATTGATGAAAATATTTATCCTCAAGACAAACAGCTCTCCCGTACAGGTAATGCTTTGAACAACAAAGCCAGTTTGTAAAACAAATTTTGCAAGACACAATTAATAATTGTCTGCAATCAAAAGGCATCTCTGGCATCACATTAAGTATAAAATAGCGAACAAAATGATGACTGCTTCAAAACACTTGTCCAACACCCCCCCCCCAATGTTTCCAAAGACTGAGAAATCCATTATGGCAATGTGAAAGGTAAATAAATTGCTGCCATTGACAAGAATATCTACATTTGACACTAGAAGGAAATATAAATCTTGCTGCTGCCACTTGCATTTTAGACCTTAATCAACAAAGAAAATATTTAAGCAAGATGAGGGATTACAGCAAGTCATTAATAGAGGAAATTTTGCTTGAGATGTTTGTAATTAGATTGACTAAACCTGAAGATATGAAATTGAATTTATCTTGCATTTTAATGTAAGTTTGTTTATTAGGGTAGAAGTGATTGATATATGGAGAGGGTAGGCAGGTAGGGTCTATACTCATTGGGGTTTAGAAAATGAGCGATCTTATTGAAACCAAAAAAGATTCTGAGGGAGACGGATATGATGCTGAAAAACGGTTTCCTTTTATTGGGGTATCTGGAACTATGGGCCAATTTCAGAATAAGAGGTCGCCCATTTAAGATAAATATGTGGAGAATATTTATCCTTCAATGAGACGCAAGTGGAATACTTTACCTCGGAGAGAAAGTCATCGAACATATTTGAACTACAAGAATGAAGAGGTCTGGTGAGGACAAGAGAGTAGATTGAGCCCAAAACTGGACCAGCCACAATCTTACTGAATGTGAAACTGTCCCGAGGTGCCAACTGACCTGCTCCTTCTCCCATTTAGACTTTTGCTTTAGACTTGAGATAGAAAACATAGAAAATAGATGCAGGAGTAGGCCATTCGGCCCTTCGAGCCTGCACCACCATTCAATATGATCATGGCTGATCATCCAACTCAGTATCCCGTACCTGCCTTCTCTCCATACCCCCTGATCCCCTTAGCCACAAGGGCCACATCTAACTCCCTCTTAAATATAGCCAATGAACTGGCCTCAACTACGTTCTGTGGCAGAGAATTCCAGAGATTCACCACTCTCTGTGTGAATTTTTTTCTTCTCATCTCGGTCCTTAAAAGACTTCCCCCTTATCCTTAAACTGTGACCCCTTATTCTGGACTTCCCCAACATCGGGAACAATCTTCCTGCATCTAGCCTGTCTAACCCCTTAAGAATTTTGTACGTTTCTATAAGATCCCCCCTCAATCTTCTAAATTCTAGCGAGTACAAGCCGAGTCTATCCAGTCTTTCTTCATATGAAAGTCATGACATCCCAGGAATCAGTCTGGTGAACCTTCTCTGTACTCCCTCTATGGCAAGAATGTCTTTCCTCAGATTAGGAGACCAAAACTGTACGCAATACTCCAGGTGTGGTCTCACCAAGACCCTGTACAACTGCAGTAGAACCTCTCTGCTCCTATACTCAAATCCTTTTGCTATGAATGCTAACATACCCTTCGCTTTCTTCACCGCCTGCTGCACCTGCATGCCTACTTTCAATGACTGGTGTACCATGACACCCAGGTCTCGTTGCATCTCCCGTTTCCCTAATCGGCCACCATTCAGATAATAGTCTACTTCCCTGTTTTTGCCACTAAAGTGGATAACCTCACATTTATCCACATTATACTGCATCTGCCATGCATTTGCCCACTCACCCAACCTATCCAAGTCACCTTGCAGTCTCCTAGCATCATCCTCACAGCTAACACTGCCCCCCAGCTTCGTGTCATCCGCAAACTTGGAGATGTTGCATTCAATTCCCTCATTCAAATCATTAATATATATTGTAAATAGCTGGGGTCCCAGTACCG